>JAIUZE010047869.1:6380-50641 GCA_022085475.1 Heliosperma pusillum | reverse complement strand
TTGTATATTATTGTACACACTTTTATTCCGTATTTATACGGGAGATATGTCTCCCGTCTTGTATAATAGTATTTCCGTTTTGTAATGACCTTTTTATTTTATGACACCTTCGTTTTGTACTATCTTATTTCTTTTATGTATTTAAATAATTTTTTTTCCTTCCGCAAATTTGAGGGTGTCACACCCGAGCATTTGCCTAGAACTCGACGATTTGAAGAAGAAATCTTGACCAAGTGAAAGGCATTTCAAGAAGGTTCACTAATTCGAAAGAGAGAAGAAGCTAAGACAGTTTCGTAGTTGTCTGAAGATCAATCAGTTAGGCGAAAGAAATCATCGCTTTACATCAAACCCTATCAACAAACCCGACTCAAGAGGTCAAGGGGGATGATGGAAGTCAAGTCAAAGCGAAGGAAGATGAAACATTAGTCAAATACTTCTATATGACAACTTACCCGATCAAGTAAGTGTGTACCCGATCGGGTATATGTGCTGCTTCGAGCATTGTGGCTCCTTCATCCTATTTTTGACCTATGTGTTTAATGCCCGACCTCTTCTCCACGAAACCCTAATACTATAAATAGATGCTCTACCCCTCATATCAAATCTATCCCTTCACACAACATCTCTTCTCTTCTTACATTTCTCTTTAGTTTAGTTCTTCTTCTTTCTTAGTTTAGTTTAGTTTTAGTTTTCTCTAGTTTAGTTTAGTCTAGTTCTAAGTTTTCTTCAATTGTAGTTGTTCTAGTTGTAATTGGAATTCAAGTTTCCGGGTTTGCATTTCCAATTCAAGTTCTTATTCCATTTCAATCTTTGCTCATCCTTTTCGGTAATCTTTATTCTCGTCTTTACATTATAGTTTCATTTTCTTTTAGTATTTCCTTTATCATGTTTATCATTCTTAGTTTCCCTTTTCATTGTTAATCATGCATAAGTAGTCACCCTTCTAGGGTGTAGGATAGCCATGTTAGATTAATTAAAAGATGATAATTGGATAAAAGAAATTGTGTCTTTAAAACATTGTGTCTATGCATGTTTGGATTGTAATGATAGTTGACGATTTTTGGCCATAATCATTGACTAGTATGTAATTCTTTTCCAAGGTAGACATACGAGAATTGAATAGACAAAGCATGACATGGTAGATTAAGACCTAGTAAATCGCATAAAAAGCCTGCTAAACCATCTGATCTATGATTGTAATGAACACATCATTCTTACGAACTCACAATGAATTATTTGCATATCCTAAATCCAATTTCATCAATATGTTAATGTACATGTGTGAACCTACTTCCCTAGATTGTTTTCTTTATTGTATTGTTATCATATCATTTAGTAATTAGTGACAAACATTTGATTAGGGTAGAGTTCTAACCATAACTATTCACAAGTATCTCACGTCTCCCCGAGATCGACCCCTTACTTCCCTAATTACATTAATTTGTTGTTAGCTTAGTCTGGGTTATTTATCTTTGATTAGGGTACGCGACAACTCTGTCAGTTTCCTATAGAATGTGAAATGTCTTGAAATTGGGTCTTATCTAACGAGTATCTGGGTTTTGGGGTTTTTATTTCTAAACTAATAAAAAGCATAAATGGAAACTAAATAAAAGCAAATCAAAACGAAAACAATAAAGCAGGTGATGAATTAACAATGATAAAAAGAATCTAGGGAAGTAGGTTCACACATGTTGATTAACATATTGATGAAATTGGATTTAGAACATGCAAATAATTCATTGTGAGTTCGTAAGAATGATGTGTTCATTACAATCATAGATCAGATGGTCTAGCAGGCTTTTAGGCAATTTACTAGGTCTAATCTACCATGTCATGCTTTGTCTATTCAATTCACGTATTTCTACTTTGGAAAAGAATTCCATTTAGTCAATGATTTTGATCAGGAATCGTTAACTATCGTTATAGTCCAAACATGCATAGACACAATGTTTTAAAAGCACAATTTCTTTTATCCAATTATCATCTTTTAATCAACCTACATGGCTACCCTACACCCTAGAAAAACGACTACTCACTCATGGTGATGTTTAGATCTAAGAAGATGTTAATAATAAAAACTAGGATATACCTGTTTATTTGGTTTTGATAATATTTTAAGACTCTTTAATTGGCGATAATAACGGCGCTAAATTGACGATCTAGGGAAATGAAATGATTACAACGATATTGAAATTGAATCTAAAATAACATGTAAATAAAATAGCAATCAAATAAGAAACATAAAGACTTTAAACAAAAGATAAAATAGGAATACCTAGATGACGATCAACAACGACAATGATGAAATATAAACAACCATAATAGAAATTCCTTGCATAGAATAGTCGATCCACGAATTACAATACTTGAACCACATAAAGTAGATTACAAAGATGGAATTTTTATTGATCTAGGCTAAGGATTTGATGTAGAGAAATCAGAAATAAACTAAGAAACTGAGGACAAAAAGGAAGAAGAAAATGATCTAGACGAGAGAAGAGAGGCTAGGTTTCTCTCCTCCTAATCTAGGTTTTTCTAATTGTGTGTAGAGAAGTGTGTTGAGATGTGGTGGCGGAGGTATTCTTATATAGCAGTAGGTTTCGTGGGGAAGGGGTCATACATTAAACATATAGGACAAAATAAAGGAAGTCGAAGCAAAAGCTCGGATCAGCAAACATACCCGATCGGGTACACTACTTACCCGATCCGGTATGTAGTAATCTGGATGCTTTGACTTTCGTTTCATCTCCCCTTGCATATGACTTGACTTTCATTATCCCCCTTGACCTTTTGAGTCGGGTTGGTTGATAGAGTTTGATGTAAAATGATGATTTCTTCGCCTAACTAATCGATCTTCCGACAACTGCGAAATCGTCTTTGCTTCTTCTTTCTTTTGAATCAGTGAACCTTCTTGAAATGCCTTTGACTGTGTCAAGCTTGCTTCTTCAAATCGTCGGGTTCTAGGCAAATGCTCGGGAATATAGAAAAAGGGCGTAGAAACGTCACTTTCCCTACAAAACAGGTTAGAACATAGGAATTCGCCTAGAAGACGATATTAGCTCATAAAATGGCTTAACAAAGCACAAATGACATACAAAACCGAGCTAAATTGGGGTTTTAAATCATGCAAATATTCACTTATCAGCTTGACCGAGAGTAGTCTTAGGATGGGTAACCTCTTCGAAAGGTTCCCGGGATGCGCATGAGTGAGGACAAAATGTGCTGGAAAGGACCCGTGTTGATCTGTGGGCCATGTACATAGCCTGGAAAGCTACCGTGAGTGACCACTCCCGACCCAAAGATTGGTCCTAGCTGTTATAAGTGGTATCAGGGCATCCCTGCAACCGTGTGGTGATGGACGCAATTTGTTATACGCTCCTGGAGCCAGTTGTTATACGCTCCATTATGATCACCCACCTAGCGGGGGAGGACTATGGGTTAGCGGTTATGCTCCCAAGTGCAACGAGGACGTTGCGTTCTTCAAGTGGGGGTGATTGTACCACCCCACATTTGTTGAAGAAGTCCATTGATAAGCTTAAATGACTAGTGCTTAAAGGGATTGTAAGTACTACTTATATCAACATAGTGTACCCTCTTTTCTGGTTATCGATGCGAAAGAACTCAAAACGTTAAGCGTGCTTGACATAGAGTAGTCTTAGGATGGGTGACCTCTTGGGAAGGTTCCCGGGATTCGTATAAGTGAGGACAAAATGCACCGTAAAGGACTCGTGTTTTTTTGTGGGCCATGTACTCAGCTTGGTGAGCTACTGTGAGTGACCGCTCCCGACCTAGGGTTTGGGCTGGGGCGTTACACCTAAATCATTTGTTTGTCATATGCTTAAAGAGATTACGCATGTGACAACAATTGACCAATTGGATAGTTCAATTTCGCAAGAAATTGAAATTAATCGCATGTTGCACTCACTTCAATATAATTTACTCTTATAAATGTAAATGATATTTCGAATAACATGAAGAAAAGTCTTCATGAGATTCACTATTTGCTTATTAATGCAAATAAGGATGTGAAAGTGAGTGGGATATAAAAGAAGATACCCTAATAGTATGGATTAGATGAAGATAATATCTATACAATAGATATGCTAGTTTCACTATCTTGGTATAAGATACCATATATGGATCACTTCTTTGTAAATTTTTTACATGAACTGAAAAAAATGTATGAAGTCTAGCTTAAGAAAGGTTTGACCTTTATGTCTAAATAAATTTAGAGTAGCAACAATTTCAATAGGGACATTTGTACCCAAATTTAGTTTAATGTTTTTTATGTTGTACTCAAATAAGCGTTATTTCGTACAAACTTTACAGGAATGTAATATCTTGTCTGTGTTGAACACAAAAAGCATCACTCAAATTAAGTGATATAAATACAAATGTTGTATCTCAGCCTCCGACGACTTGGTTGATGGTTATGACTATACCAGTTAGAGGTATTTTACATTCTTCACTTAAACTAAATATCAAATCTATAATGTAGATCATAAAGGCTCTAAATAAAGTTAACCCGATTATTTTTACCTCAAACATAGTCGTTTAACATATAAACGATAAGCACATTGAGAGACTTATGCGCATAAGGCATCTCAAACCATTTTTGATTGCGAATCTTACGGTATGTGTGTGCATACGATGTGTGCTCTTTTGTTGAAAGGAAACACAAAATCGTGAGGTAGTTGGCCTTATACATCCCGATGTGTAAATACCAATGGAAAATTATAGTTACTTTTATTACTTTTACCGTAATGTTAAGTAGATATGAAACTATCTACTTAATATGACACAAAAGTGACGTCTTTGACACGTTCAAAGAGCCTCAAAATGAAGTAGAAACCAGGATCACAACCAAATTATAAACGTTGTGATATGATTTTAATGGGTAATGTCAAAGTAATGACTTTGATAGTCACTTAATAGATTGTGATAGATTATCACAAGAACCCTCTCTTAGGCACACCACAATGTATGGTATGGCCAAAAGAATGAACCGAACTTTATACGATCTACTTTGGGATTATTAGCACTTTTGTCAGCTAGTTTTCTCACTAAAATTTAATAACCCATCTATAGTAGCCAAATTGACTCCGTAGGAGATATGGAAAATGGGAGTCCCTTACTCGTCAGTTATTTACATTTGGGATAATATAATGCTTATGTCCAAAACCATTATGACAAAAGCAGTAGTTCCCATATCTAAGAAATGAATATCTGTAAGTTATCCACACCAAAACCACGTGGTTATTAATCCTAATACGAGAACAAAGCTTTTGTGGCTCGTAATACTGTCTTTTTAGAGAGAAATTTTGTTTCTAAAAGGGCAAAGTGGGAAAATTTTTGAATTTACAGAAGTTGAAGAGCCACAAACTGAGAGTGCGACGTAGGAAAACTTCCTTCTTCAGGCTCAATGATTATAAGTGGATGTATTTGTTGCGTCAATTAAATAAAGTGACGTATCTTCAAACCGCAAATAAAGCTTCTATAAAGTGATGACGTGATACCATGCATTCTTTCACAAGATATGACTTGAATATAAACATAAGATATTTTCAAAGCTAATATGTGGCATGAGGTTTGCACCAAAATAGAACAGTATGATCTTTGTCTTTAAGAAAACATAAGATGTTTCAGATATTGAGTTGGTAAATCCAAGTGACGTAAGTCAATTCGGACATTCTTAACAATGTTGCCCCTCATAATGATGAGATTTGACATTTGGATGATAAAACTATCTTCTTGAATGACTTCTTGAATGAGATTCATGAAGAGACAGTTCTATTAATTCTATAAATGTTGTATTCATTTATGATGCTATACACACGTCAGTTTGTTAAAACCATGGGTTTGATCATGTTGTTAGACAAGATGATCTTACTCGAATGGTCGAGAAACCATGGTTATACATGGAGTTTAGTGGGAGTTAAAGGTGAATTTATTAGTCCTATATGTACTTGACATATTTAGAGACTAGTGGGAGTTAAAAGATGAATTTCTTAGTCCTATATGTACTTGACACATTTAATGACTAGAAATGTTTTTGGTTGAAAACTTGGGAGAAGCACGTTGTATCTCAAGTATCCAGATCTATAGAGATAGATCTTAATGGATAATTAGCATTTTGTCAATAGACTTATACGAAAAAATTATTGACTTATTCAAAGTGTTGAACACACGATGTAATCACTAGTGCTTCCGCTGCGAGATTAATCATGTATGCTAAGATGTGCTCTTATCATGACTTGTCATATTTTGAATATAAAAAGGCATTACCAATCAGTTCATAGTGAAAGTCACTAGATTGTGATCAAGAACATCCTCAAGTACTTGAGAAATACTAGAAATTATTTTTTGTAGGTTGGAGGAATATTTGAATTTCGTGTAAAGGATTACATTTATAAGGGGTTATATGCGTATAAAGTGTTGTTTGCGTATAGAGTAATGCGTATAAGAAGTTATACATGCATAAAAATATGTATAAGGAGTTATATATATAAGATGTCATATGTAGGATTTATACATATAAGAGTTATAGGTATAAATCACGAACGAAAGTTGAGTACAACGCAACATTCGATGTTGTACAAGAGGCAGCTAGGATTCATGTTAAAAGGAACTAGCGTAGTTTTTTAAAACCAAAGATCCTATCCCAATACATATTGTGATGACAGTGGGAGTGCTTTGATGTGCTAAGCCGTCATCCTGCCTGAGCAAGCTCCCCTTTAGCCGATCTGTTATCTCAAACTAGACTGGCAATGAAGGATGGACCCAAAACCTTAATTCGAGGTTAATGCTCACGTCGTTTTTTAAGCTATAGAGCCTGAATCTAGAAGTTGTCTAGATATGTACTCACAAACGTTCTGCGTAATAAAGGTTTATAATGAACAGAGGGAAATGAAAATGAAGCGATGCAAACGTTGCTAATCTTTTAGCCGAAAGTGTTAGCTCAAGGTAGCCATGATGGTCATGTTGTCTCAATATGATTGAGATGTATATCTATATTGTTACAGATTATGTGATATGTAAATATTGGATAAAGTATCAATGTTTATATATGTAATAATGGCATTCATTGTTTAAGTTCTTGATTAAAGAAATTTTATTTAGTTTGACTAAATTCAATGCTTTGTTTATCCGAATAGATTGTAAGACAATGTTGGACCCTATTCAACTGAATAGGATAAACTTAGTATTTTGTCCCTAGTCACTCAATGAGGTGACGTCTCGAAATGACTAGATTGTAAGTCAATCGATGGTTGGTTCAGCACCATGGGGTCATGGAGATGTCTAATCGATTACATAAGCAAACTGTATGACACTCAGCCGGACAGTGACCATTTGTAGAGTCCCTTAAATAAATTATTGATGTCTGGTCGTGGCAGGGTCTTCTATATTATTCCTATTAGTCAATTCTTTTGACTGGCGACCATTTATCTGAGTCAGTGCAGTTTTCGATTGCCCTTGGTTTTTGTCCTAGGTCGTGCCGTGAAAGGAGGCCGATGGGAATATTCAAGGTCATGGTGATATGCAGTATATGGAGTAGATGGGTCAACAGGAATTGTCCACCCACGTTGGGTATAAAACAACTTTGGGCCACTCGAGGAGTAGTTACTGGAAATGCGTGGCCACAATCAGAAAAGGTCTATGGTAGACGTTCCGGTAAGACAGTTACTCTCCAGATCGAGAAAACCACTCATCATATAATCATTCGCAAGTGCGACCTGAAAGACACCTTGCGTTGAGTGGGAGATGTGATAAAAGTGACAAGAGAATTGGTGACGCACACTTGTGTCAGACAAGTAGGAGATTGTTGGAGTAGGTGTCCTCCACAATAGTGCATCTACATAATAGATCTCATTTAAGGAATATATCCGGGATATTTATTGGCTATATTAGTCAGTTTATCAACGTATATCGGTAACGGTTGGCTAACTAGAGTTTGACGTTATTGTTGTATGACGGCGGTGGTCAACTAATTTCTTTCGGTCACACCTAAAAGAACGAGCCTCAAATAGAGAACTAATTATTTGTATAAGATACAGTTTAATTAGTCCCTTGAATAAATGACTAAAAGTTAGTCGATGGAATTTTAATCGAGAGAACGAGTTTGAAACTCGCAACATCGGAAATTATTATTTAATTATGCGATAATTGAATAATAATTTGTTATGAGACGAGATTTAGTAATTAATTGTTAATTCATTAAAAATGTGCTAATTGACTAAAATAATTAGTATTAGTACAAGTCATATATATATGTAAGAGTACATGTAAATATGTTGAGTGTTACTAGACATAATAAATTGGGAAACACTTAAATTATATAAGATAATTAAGTGGATGATTACACATATTTGTAAGACAAATATAAGAATCAAAATGGACTCATAATGGGTACATGAGTTTCGGCCAAAACAAAAGCAAGAAACAAAATAATTGCTTTTGCTTTTGCTTTTGTTCTTTTCTAAGAACTACTCTTCCCAATTACTACTTTTGTTCTTACCCAAATCTTACACAAATTAAAGCAACACTCAACCTCACCTCTGTCTTGTCTTGACCGGCCATATGGCCTTCTTATGAGCAATTTTGTTGCTCATAATTTCTCTCTTGTGCTTGTGAGCATTTGGAATTTATCTCACAAGAAATCACTAGAAAAACTCACTAAAATTGATGAGTCTATTTTATATATAGTTTAACTCCCTATTTTAGCTCGGTTTATTTGATTATTGCAATTTTTTTAATGTGGTTGTGAGCTAATCGTGTTCTGGGTGTTTTTATTACATTTTGTAGGAAATAAAGCACTCGGTAGCTATTTCCCGCTAAATTAGCATTCATCCATGTTCACAAGGCTAATAAGAGCAAGTTATGATCATGTAAAGGTGTTCCGGGAAACATAGGGGTGTTTCGGGAAGAAATTAGAAATCCCGAGCAATAAGAAACCAACTTTGGTTGGTGCGCAAATTTAAAAATGAAGCCCAAGATTCGGAGGCTCAGAAACTCAAAATAGGATGCTCAACTTTGGATGCTAAGTATTCTAAATGGTGTGTTTAACCGGATATTAAAAAACGCATTAAGACAAAGCTTTGGATTCCTCATGTATTTAACCAAGGCTTTTAAGACAATTAACCCGGATACCCACGGCCCCGATCGGGGTTTGCTCCCCCTAAGCTCTTTACGTTATACTGCTATTTTATTATAAATAGGAGCCTTAATCCGTCATTAGAGGATCATCTTGGACAGCATTCTACACTCTAAAAACACTTTTTTACATAATATCATTAATCATTATATTAGGTTTAGACTAGTTTAGTTTCCATTATTTGTTACAAATAATTCCTCTAAGTATTTCAATTTATAGTACAAGTTGACTTGCAAGTTAATTGGTTCCATTGTGTTCTTAAATTCCAAGTTTCATTTTCTTTGTTGAGGTAATTCTATATCTTGTATTGTTTTGTTATTTCCTTTGTCATTTCCATTATTATTTAGTTATCATGTTTACTTTATCATTTGTTATTAGATTAGTTATCATTATGCAAGAGTAGTTACTTTGTCTAGGGAATTTGGGAAGCCATGCATAAATAATATTTGCAATTGTTGAAATGAAATGTTATGATATCAAATAGTTGTTTCTATCACATGTTTGCAATGTATTGTTAGTCTTTGATTATTGATCACAATCCTTTATTAAATTCGTTAATTCTTTCTATAAGTCGAGAGGCACGGAACTGAATTAGACTAAGCATGTGTTAGTAGATCAACCTAGCCAAAGCGAGAGTTCGTTAGGACCCGATCTATGGTTGAGCCTAATATCGAGAGTTGGGTGTCTTTAGCCTAAACAATTATCGTTATTATCAATTTCCTAGTTTGACTTGAGCATTTACATAATTTGCATGTGTGACCTGACCTCCCTAGACTCTTCGTTTATTATTATTGTTGTTTCATAAACCCAACCAAACAAATCGATAACCCACGTTGATAGAATTCACCCCATAACAACTTGTATAGCAACTCACGTCTCCTTGTTTTCGACCCCTATTACTACATTCATTTGTGTCTAGGGTATTTATCTTTGATTAGGTGTGCAATAGCCTATAAAAAATCAAGAGAAATATTACTAAGTGTTAGTAATACTAAATCTAATATTATCAAATTACTACTAAGTGTTAGTAATAGTTGATATCATACATTTAAGGGTAGTATTTAAAGTATCTAGTTAATACTTCTCATACTAGGTTTGAAGGCTTGTTCATGGTGCATCTTGAACGAGGTATTCTAGTTTGAATACTTGGACGACCATTTTAAAGCTAAGTAGATGTTCCATAAGACAATAAGGTTTTGTTGTACTTACATTTCCACTACCAATGTAAGGAAATTTCTACCTTTTATAATAATATCTTTATATTTGCATGCATGTTACATAGATCTTAATATAACTAAATTAACAAGTAATTTGGTAAACTAATTAGATGTCACCTCAGCAGCGGTCAGATTACCACTCCTGACCTGCAGAAACCGGAGGCCCACTGCAGCGGTCACCTCAGTAGCATCAGGTTACCACTCGTGACCTGCAAACCACCTATTCATTCTAGACCGCAGCACTGGACATCGAAATTCCATCTCACCGCAGCGAGATTCCCGGAACATTAATGTGCACATCCCCCTCGCAGCGGGAGAGCTACAAGAAGAGAACTCGGGGTGTGGGCCATCTCCCAGCGGACCACCAATTAGTAACCAAGTATCACAACCCCAACTCCAACCCAAACACCACTGTCATCACTATAGTAACTATCATCATCATCACAATAATAACCAATATCATCATCAACAAGTCACACATCTCATAACAAAGATTAACATATAATACTGAGTAAGAAATCCTACCTTGTAAGCAAATCCGCAATAAGCACAGCACAATCAAAATATTTCCTCTTACAAAATCTCCTTTTAATCAATCAATCAGTATTTATATCAATAACTATTCAAATCCCCATCCCCCAATACAAATTAGGGTTTAAACAAAACTACCCACAATCACGATAACAAATTAGACAAGATTACTTACAACGATCGATGCACCGAGCTTTGGAATGATTCAAGACGATTCAGAGGGTTTGGAATAGTTTAGGAGAATTTTGGGTTTGATAATGACTGGTTAACTGACGACAATAATCCTTATATACCCCTTAATTATCATTAATCAAAACCGCTCGATAAAACCCGTCGAGTACATAAATCACTTGACCGAGTACACTGCACTCGGTCGAGTACTTACCATATTCGGTCGAGTGCCACCTAGGCAGAAGACTGTTTAAATGACACACCAACCTCACTCGGCCGAATACACCCTACTCGGCCGAGTACACATTCCACTCGGTCGAGTGACCCTTACTCGACTTAGTACGAGATACATGGAAATACGAAGTATTACAGTTGCTCTTAGGACTTCGTCCTTGATTCTGCTCTTATCCTTTTCGATTAGCCTTTTTGTCGGTACTTAACCTTGTCGTCGTTATAATTTTATTCGTATGGACCGTTCTGTCAACTATGTCGTGATCGTGATAGAATTATTTCATTTTGCTTGTTGTGTGTATATTTTATTACCATAATTTGTGATTGAGATTCTCATTTTCCTTTTATATGTGTGCAATGTCTTTTTATCTTGAGTTTACCCTTTAAGAAAAATTTTAAATTTTTATGTTGTGTTTAAAGAAGTTTAAAAATGGATTTCTCCACTTTCGTTAGCGGAAATGGATTTATGTTACCCTTATTTTAGGTTTTGCGTTTGGTTGGATGCTAGGACTCGTTATTGGAGACGTCTAACAACTAGTTATGCACTTATCAATGTATGGTTTTATTTTAATATTGCCTTTACTTTGAAATGTTGGTGTTCTTGTGTGCACGACAAGAGCTATTTCATTCCCAATAAAGAGACTGGCGCATTCGAAAACTTTTCTATTGCATTTTTGGATAAAGGTCTTGTTTTTGGAAATAACTGTGACAACCCTCGCGAATGCGGAATAATAAATCAAACAAGCATGTGAATTATAATGCGGAAATAGGTAGTTTTTAAAAACTTTTATACATGCAAGTTAAATAAAACGAGGAGTGTCAAACTATTACAAACTAAGTACGGAATATACAATAAAGAGACGGGGTCTCTTAAAATGTTAGCAAAGAACAAGTGTTTAACCAAAACTAGCTACTATCGTCTAAAGGTGAACTTCCAGGGACAACGCCCGCTAGCTCACACCCGAACCCCAAAATATCGTATCCAAAAAGTCACCCATAGCAAGCAACCTGTTCATCCATGAAAAACATGAATGCCACAGTCAGTGGGGAGTAACTCCGGGTTCTCCCAGCCATATCACATCAAACGTACATATAAGGAAATACCAAAGTAAAGCATGCATATATATACATATCCATGTGAGTTACGATAAAAATAAATAGGCAATACGAGATATAATGATAAGATCATGTGGAAATCAAATCTGTAACCATCATGTTATTCAAAGACTCGGGAAAGACACTCTTAGGCAATCGAATACGCTCACTAGGGCTTGCATCTCACCGTTAGCGGTATAAGATTGATAAGATTGAGACTCGACAGACAAACCAGTCAAGTCATGCGATGATCACATAATATCCAACATATTATCATCCATTCACAACCAAGACATGACGGTGTCCAATCATGCAATGACCATGAACAAGATCATGAAATCACGCATTCAAAGAACGACACAAGACGACATCTCTCACGGTAAATGAAACGCACTAGCATCGTGTACATGGCAAGTATGATTAAAAGGCATCCACGAGATCACATTTCCCTGAACGCATACACGATCACATTTCGTATATGTAGACTAATTTCCTCCTGGTAGCACGACGATAATAATACGGCCCTAGTCTAAACCTGGCCAGGATCTCGGAATCACGTTTTCCGATTCGACATGCGATAACGTTTCGCATCCAAGACTCGGTCTTACAATATATATGCCGAGTACCCCAAATTCGTAGATCAATTCACGAAAGAGGCGGAGAAGAGCTCAAGCCTCATAACAAGCGGTACGCTACATGCAAATAACACCACCTCGCAAGTACACAACATTTGACGGCCGGTTCGATCAACGCATAGCGTTCAACTCCCAACAACGTCGTCGTATGCCCACTAACACATGCATTTAAGCAGTAGGATACCTCTCCGTTCCGACATTCCAGCCTTACGAACGGGAAGGTAGCCCAGGGAATGAGAATACAAAGCACAATACAAAATAGTGCTCAAACCGACTCATTTGTAAAAACCGACTCAAAGTGGAAACATATCGAAAACCGTCACAAAACATGTGATACATGCGAAAGAGCTATCATATATCCAAAACATGAATATTATAAGACAATACGTAAAATTATACGATAAACTGATCATGCGAACTATTATAAATTACGAGTTTTAGAAGTCAAAAGAAAACAACACAGCCGTGTTGCAGGCCGGGCAAGTGACCGGTGGCCGGTGGGCCGGCTCAGAACACAAGGCAAAACCCAAAAACAGAGAAAAGAGGTCTGGGCCGGTCGGTAGACCGGCGGCCGGTCGACCGGCACAGAACATCACACCAAAATCAAAACTTCAATACTGATGTGTTCCAGGCCGGTGGTTTGACCGGTGGCCGGTTGGCCGGCCTGGAGCACCTCTTATACAAAAATCCAATTTTCCAAATGAGTTACTGGAGTGTTCCCAGCCGGTTGGCAGACCGGCGGCCGGTCGACCGGCAGGGAACCCCAGTTCACCCGAGAGCCTCTTACACTTAACCAATTCATTTCCAAATCATTTCAATTCTCATATATACTTCAAATAATCATCAACAATCAATATAATTCATCAACATTCATTATATAACATCATTTACTAATCATAGCATGGTTTCTAATCTTCCTAATCGTATTCTAATACGATTTTCTAGCATATAACATGTAAAACACGTAAGTGATACCGAGTAACCCTTCACCGTTACCTTCTAGCGTCTCTAATGATCGTCAAGCTCCTCTTCTATAAGGAAATAGTCTTTGTCGGGGTCTTGGAGGTCGCCACCTACAAATAGATCGTAAAAAGATGAATAAAGTTCATCTTGAGAAAGACGGAATGCTTGAAAATCGAGAAAGACGATAATTTTATTATTAATACGGATAGAGGAAGGTACGGAATGAAGAATAAGACGAACTTACGTAAATTCTATCAAGTAACGAAGAAGTTACGACGAATCAAAGATTGATATTCAAAGAGGGAAAGTTTCTTAAGTAAGAAGAAAGGGTTTTGGTGTTTGATTTTGTGTTGAAATGAAATATTAGGTTAAGGAAGGGAGTAGTGATGTGTAGGAAAAAGTCAAACTCGCCTTAAGACGGGATTTTCATGGAATCTCGCAGAAATTCCAAATACGAACTCGGAAATTCTAAATTCGACTCGGAACTTAAAATTATAAATTAAAACTTAAAATTACTGAAAAGATTTCGTAAAATATTTCTACTAGAAAAATAGGGTACATTTCCGGGTGTTACAAATAACATTTCCATGTAATTGTTTCAGATGTCGGTTTTGAGAAACCAAATTTTGTCCTTGTAAATTTTGTATTCTGCTTTCAAGTTTCGAGGACGAAACTTTTTAAAGGAAGCGTGATTGTAACCCCCCCCCCCTCGATTTTATAATAACGGGTATCTACTAAAGTCGTTAGTTTTATAAAAATTCTCTTTGTTTATATTGATTAAAAGATTTTAAATCGATAATTAATGATTTCGTAGCTTTAAATTAATGTTAAATCAATTTAGTTTGGTTAGGTAGAGATTGTCGTATTTCAGCCCGTTAGAAGTCTGTAATCAGGTTCTACTCGAAATTCCAATTGAGTCAAACCCACCTTGAGTTTTGGGAATTTTATTATTCGCATTTCTAAATCAAACCCTTATTTCTCCATCTTCTTATGTCAAATTTTCAGCACACTTTTTCACTCTCTAAACATTACAAACACCATTAACACCCACTTTCTCTCTAAACACTACAATCAATTTAAGTCTTGAATGATAGTTTAATTATGCTTTTAATGTCATATGGAATGTTATGATGTTCATATGTTATGTTAAATGGTGAATTATGATGGTTTGTGTTGGTAGTTAAAAATGGGTATGAATTTATTTGCTTTAAACTTGATGTTTGGGTGAAATTCGGAGTACAGGAACCCCCAGCCGGCCGACCGACCGGCTGGGAGCCCCTATAGTCTTCTGTTTTGTGTTCGTTGGAATTGGGATGAAGGGTATGTCTCAGCCGACCGGCTGGAAGCACCCTGTAGTTTGAATATTTTTTTTTTGAAGTTCGCCTAGTGACCCAGTCGGCCGACCGGTTGGGAGCCTCTGTATATTGTTTTGAGTTTTTGCAAAATTTCATTGGTCGCCCAGCCGGCCGGCCGCTAGTTGCCTGACCAGCTGGGACCCCATGTAGGTTGTTTTCTCCTCTTTTTCACATGACTGCATATGATGTTGGATCTAGTGTCCTCCACAATTAGTGTGATAACGTGTATAAATCTCTTACAGGTTCACAGGGTATACTTAGTATTCTTATCAGTTGATTAACGTTTATCAATAACGGTTGACTTGCTAGAAGTATGACGTTATTGTCATTTTAATGGCGGTGATCAACTGGTCCCTAAAAGTCACACCTAAAGGATGTGTTTGAGAGATATGATTATATGAAAAATATAATCATATTGATGCCTTATATGACTAAAAGGTTAGTCGATGTATATGACTAAAAGGTTAGTCAATGTAATGATGATACGATTATTTAATACGATTAAATAATACTAGCTGAGACGAATTAAATGTTAATTCGTAATTGAATATAAACTGTTATATCTAATTAATGTATATAATGTAATTATTTAATACGATTAAATAATGTAAGCTTAAACGAATTAAATGTTAATTCGTAATTAAATATAAACTGTTATATTTAATTAGCAAATTATAAATATACGATATTTATAGTTGACGTATATATTATACAATATTGTCATAATAAATGATGTCAGTCCGGTATTAATAAATCGACTACAAAATGTTGTATGGACTTATTAATATATGACAACATAAATGACAATAATAATATATACACATATTATACATTAAATAAATAAAAGAGGAAGACTCCTATCTGGACTCCACTTCCTAATACAAGTAGAAGAAGAAGAGGGAGACTCCTCCCTCTACTACACTTGTGTTACACGGCTAAAAAGAGGAGTAGGAGAGTTTTATATAAACTCCTCTTCTCTACATGATTCATCATTCATAACTTACACAACAAAATTAGCAGTAATTTTGGTATTCTTTCTAGCACAAGAAAATGCATATCTCAGAGCATCTTGGGTGCAACAATTAGGAAAATATCTATCTGGATATTGGTTCTTAGGCCATATTGCTAGGACCAAAGGTTGATTCTAATCTTTATGCTTTTCGTTTATGACTCTTATTTCATATATTATAATTTCGTTATAATCCTTAAATTTCATGTTGAAATATACCGATATTTCCCACATATGAGACGGTTTATACGGTTAGTTTATGTTATAATCTTATGGAATGGCCTTTTATATTTATATAAGGACGATATTGTGTCACATGATTTATTCTCATGCTTAGTGACGGTTTTGAATTTTTAACTCATTTAAGTTATTTATGCCTTGAGTAGTCTTTGATTCTTGTTTGTTGGATGATATTGAGCTCTCATTTCCCGTTTGTACCCTTATACTCGTTAGATACTATGTCGGAGAGATAGAGGTACATTCTATTGTTGTTAGTGGGGATATGACGACGTTCGAACACAATGCTTTGATTGACCCGGGCGTCAAATGTTGTATCTTTTCGAGGTGATGTTATTTGCATGTAGCGTACTTGCTTGACCATTTTCACGATGCCTCATGGTATGAGTACTCGTTATTGTGACAACCTTTCTGTTAGCTGTCGTTGCCGGAAATGGTATACTTATTCTCTTTCTGCCCCTTCCGTAAGCTGCCATTCCGTGAGCCTCTTCCACCACCCACCACCTCCTCCTCTTACGGCCACCCACGCTACCTTTCGACTACCTCCTCCTCTTCTTCTGACCACCATTTCCCTCCTCGTAACACAGAACGACAATCGACAGCCGCCAGCACTGCCGACCGCCGGCCTCCCCTCTCCTTCTAATCTGCCGCCTCCCTCCTTTCAGATCTGGGGGTCGTGGGTCATGTGGGGGTGGTTGGTGGTGTTCTGGGTTGCGGCTGGTGAGGGTGGGTTGGGCCAGTGTAGGGGGGTGTCGGGGTGGGCTTGGTGAGGCTGCCGCATCTCCTCTACCTCCACCTTCCTTTTTTTTATTTTTTTTTATTAGATTTGGTTATTTATTGTTTGTTATTTTTCTTTCTTTCTTTCTATGAGATCTGGTCATTTATGTTTGTTATTCTTTTTTTCTTTCTTTTTTCAAATCTACTTATTATGGTTTTTTTGTTTTTTTTTATATCTGAAAAAAGTGTGTCAAATGTCAATTACCTTTATTAAAGTAACACATATTCTCTATTAAAGTTGCACACAATTAAGGTCACATATATCTTCTATTATAGTAACACATATTATTTATTAAAGTAACACAAAATGACCTTAAAAGTTACATTTGTTAGTATCATATCTTGTTTTCTTTTCTTTCCTTAGATCTGAAGAAGGATTATATATGTTATTTTGAACATTTGTTTTAGTTATTTTTGGTTTATTTCAAGACCTGAAAAAGGGGAGTAGTTGTTGGTGTCCATGACGATTAACCGATTAAAATCTCACATATTATCTTTTAAAGTAACATCAATCCACTATTAACGTCACACATTTTGTTTATTAAAGTCACATATATCGTATATTAAAGTAACACACATTATATATTAAAGTAATACAAATCACCTTAAAAGTTACACTTGTTTGTGTCAGATGTGTTTTTTTTTAGTTTTTAATTTTGTTTTCAGATTTGTTTTTTTGTAGATCTACTTTGTTTTTTTTGTGGGTTGGGTTGTGGTGGTCGGACTACAGTTATACTCATAGATGGCTACAATTACACTCATAGAGGACTAAAGTTACACTCATAGAGGACTAAATTTACACTCATAGAGGACTAAAGTTACACTCATAAAGGACTAAAGTTACACTCATAATGAATTAAAGTTTCCCTCATAAATGTGTACTAAATTACATAAATTCAACATGTAATAAAGTTAAAAAAAATTCACACAAAATGACTTAAAATTACTAAGTTACACTCGTAAAATATTAGAGTTACACTCGAAAAGTATCAAAGTTACACTCGTAAAATGTTAAAACTATATAAATTCAATATTTTTTTACAAAACCGTCTTAAAAAATATTAAAGTTACACTCGAAAAGCATCAAAGTTACACTCGTAAGGTGTTAAAATTATATAAATTCAAATTTTTATATACAAAACGTCTTAAAAAACTAAAGTTACACTCGAAAATCATCAAAGTTACACTCGTAAAATGTTAAAATTATATAAATTCAAATTTTCTTATACAAAACCGTCTTAAAAAATTAAACTTACACTCGAATATCATCAAAGTTACGCTCGTAAAATTTTAAAATTATATATATATATAGTATATATATATATATATATATATATATATATATACTATATATATATAATATATATATATATATTCAAAACCGCCTTAAAAATTTGAAGTTACGCTAAAAAAATATTAGATTTACACTCGAAAAGCATCAAAGTTACACTCGTAAGGTGTTAAAATTGTTTAAATTCAAATTTTTATATAAAAATCGCCTTAAAAAGTTAAAGTTACACTCTAAGACATTAGAGTTACACTCGTAAGCATCAAAGTTACACTCATAAATCTCAGCAGCTTAAAAGTGCTTAATTAAATGCTAGAGAGAGAAAGCTAATTAATTAGTGCATAGGTAATTGATTAGTGATAACTGTGTTTTTTAATCTACAATCTCAGCCATTCATCTCCCTAATCCAATGGCTAGGATGAGGACTCAAGGACTCTATGGAAATGGTGGTCTCAAAAGAACTAAGATATATATATATATATATATATATATATATATATATAAGTTCGGATGAGTCCACCATTTTGGTTGAGTCCCTAAGTCCTTATCTAGGCCACTAGATTAGACAAGAGATGGATGGATGAGATTTAAAGCATTAAAGACACTCTACTACCACTAATTAATGTTAGATTTGAATTTTTGTAATTTGAAGATAAGTTATGTAACTTTATGACAAAATTTTGTAACTTTAATTTTTAACGAATGTAACTTCAACCTTTAAAGATGTAACTTTTACTAATTTATTCATTTTTGAGTGTAACTTCAACCATTAACAGTGTAAATTTATGTTAATATAATGTATTTTATATATAAATTTGAGTTTATGTAATTTTATGAAATAGTTTATGTATTTTTATTCATTTACGAGTGTAATTTCAGTATTTTGAAAGTGTAACTTTAGCCTTTTAAGATCATTTTTCATATAATAATATGAAATTATGTAATATAATTTATTTTGAATATATTAATTTGAATTTATAAAATTTTAAGTAACTTTAACCAATTATTTGAAGTAATTTTAGACAGTTTTTATGTAACTTTTGTCAATTGTCATGTAACTTTAGTCTAATTTTATGTAAAAAAAATAAAAGGTTATGAAAGCCCATAACCTCCCACTTCCCACCATCACCTACAAAAACCCCAACACGCCTCCCATCCCCCACGACCCCATCAACGACCACCACCACGTTTCTGCAGGCCGAACAACCCCCTCATACCAGCCACCATGCCCGTCCCCACCAACAACAAACTAAAAAAAACACACACCACGACCCACCTCCCCCCACCAATTCAACCATCGCCATTACCTTTCTTCCGCCACCAAACAAACGTAGCAGCGATCTTAGAAAAGGGGGAAGAATAGGCGGCGGAAGGAGGATGATGACAAGGACCACCACCAGCGCAACCCAAATGCTACCACCACCATTAGACTACCACCACCGCAACCCACACCACCCAAAAACCAGATCTGGAAAAAAGAAAAAAAAATAAAGGGACGGAAAGAGCGGAAAGAGGCGGGAGGCATAGGGGAGGATGAAGGCGGGAGGAGGAGGGGAGGATGGAGGAGGAGGCCGAAGATGGAGGTGGGAGGAGGAGGGGAGGGTGGAGGAGGAGGCCGAGGATGGAGGCGGGAGGAGGAGGCCGAGGGTGGAGGAGGAGGCCGAGGGTGGAGGAGGGAGGACGGCGGTGGGTGTGGTGTTTGTGGTGGAGGGCGGCTGAGCGAGGGGAAGGACGAAGAAGGTGGTGGGTCGGTGCGGCTGGAGGTGGTGGTGTAGCGGCGGCGGCTGGAGGTGGTGGAGCTTTTTTTTTTGTGTAATAGTTTGAGTGAAGAGAGAAAGAGAGAGAAAGGGAATGAGAGAGAGTGAAAGCTGAAAAGTGGTTGAGAAATTAGAGTTTGTGTTCTTTTATAGGTAGGGGTTTCAATTTGTTTTAATCTAGACCCTTGATTTATTTGATCCAATGGTCAATATTAGGACTTAGGGACTCAACTTAAATTGGTGGACTTACATGATCTCATATATATATATATATATATATATATATATATATATATATAGGGTCAGGATCCGGTGAGAACCACTAACATAATGAGAACCGTGAGAACCCTTACTAAATCTCCACCAAATTTTGTTTCGAAAGTTTTGTTGGATCATTTACCATTAGTTTAGTTTATTCAAGCAAAATACCTGTAATAACTAAACAAAATTTATTGATTATATTAAAAAAATATGTACTTAATGTACATAAATTCAATTTGTACATTAAAATTACTCTAAATGCGTGAAAACGAGCACTAGGTGCACGAAAATTGCTACATGCATGAAAACAGTTACTAGGTGCATGAAAATAACGGGCTCTAGATGCATTAAAATGAGCACTAGGTGCATGAAAATTGTAAGATGCATGAAACTGACTAATAGGTGCATGAAAATTAATAAATCGTATTTCACATCAATTTCCGTCAGTAACTTATATTTTTTCGACCAAGATGTATGTTACCTAACCATAAAATTCTACGCTGAACCCAAAAATGTCCTTATTTTTTAAAAATAAATTTCGTAAGGCGGAGTTCTCACGGTTCTCATTATCTTAGTGGTTCTCACCGGATCCCAATTCTATATATATATGTATATATATATATGTATATATATATACATATATATGTAGGGTCGGGTTCCCCTGCGAACTGAAGTACGGTGCGAACCGTATGAACTAGCCAAATAACAAAATTAGAACCGATGCTTCCCTTCACAGTACTTCACTTCATACTCCTTCCTTTCCATTCCCTTCATACTCCATTGCGCGACACTTGAAATCAACACAGGAACTCCATTGATAAACCACCATTTCACTCCACTATCATCAATAGGTATGATCTAATTACAACTTTTCAACCATTTCGTAATTCAATTTCTGAAAAATTAAGGTTTTTCTAATCGTTTTGATATTGTATTTTGTTGAATAATTTTGTGAATTTGATGTTATTAATTGTTAATTTCGATCTTTTAATGTGAAAGATTGAATCTTTGATAATTTTTTCCTGTTAAGACATTTGATAGGTTTTAGCTTGTACGATTGCCTATGAGAAGCAACGATTAAATCAATTTCGATCTTCTAATGTCAAAGATTGAATCTTTGATAATTTTTTTCCAATCAATGATTAACGCTTTTGGTTTAATGTCAAAGATTGAATCTTTGATAATTTCGATCTTCTAATTTTTTCTAATTTTTTCCTGTTTTGAATTAATGATTCGTCTTTCAGGATGGTAATAATTTCATCATGTTCTACTTCTTCGAGTATGAATTCTTCTTATAAATTTGGTTTTTTAAATAAAGGAAAATTAATAAATGAATTATCTAGTATGCCAATGCTTTCTTTTCTTAATTGTACTGCAGATGTTAACGACGAAGAAGACGATACAGTCATGGAAGAAGTTATAGGTAATCATTATTGAATGTATATGGAGACCAAAAAATAATATTTTGTTTCACTGTATTTGATTATTTGTATCTCTAAATCACCATATCTATTTCTGTGTAGACATTATACCTGTTACAAATCTACAAGCGTCATCAAGTAATCCACAAGGAGATCAGTTAGTCATGAGTAATGCGTCGCATGAACTTTCCTTGACTGATGTTCCAGGTATAAAATTGTGGCTCGTCTCTGACTAAAATAAAATGCATCTAGCAGTCCAAAAGGAGTGTATCCAGCCTGCTATAGTTTTGTATTTACCACCTAAGGCATGTTAGATACATTCCTGTGTATTGCTGGATACACTCCTTTTGAGTGCTAGATACACTAATATAAAATGTATCTAGCAGTCCAAAAGGAGTGTATCCAGCATGCCATAGTTTTGTATCTACCACCTAAGGCATGTTAGATACATTCCTGTGTATTGATGGATACACTCCTTTCGAGTGCTAGATACACTAATATAAAATGTATCTAGCAGTCCAAAAGGAGTGTATCCAGCATGCCATAGTTTTGTATCTACCACCTAAGGCATGTTAGATACATTCCTGTGTATTGCTGGATACAATCCTTTTGAGTGCTAGATACCTTATTATAAAATGTATCTAGCAGTCCAAAAGGAGTGTATCCAGCATGCCATAGTTTTGTGTCTACCACCTAAGGCTTGTTAGATACATTCTTGTGTATTGCTGGATACACTCCTTTTGAGTGCTAGATACACTAATATAAAATGTATCTAGCAGTCCAAAAGGAGTGTATATAGCATGTCATAGATTTGTATCTAGCTCATAAGGCATGCTAGATACACTCCTTTGACGTAGATAATTCTTTACCCCAGTAGTTGCCGATGCTAATTTAATGGAGCGATTGCCAAGTTGCCTAGAAGAACTTAAACCAACTGAGGGGAAGAAATTTTCAGAATTGAAAGAAGGCTTAAACTTTTACAAGGAATATGCTAAGATCTGTGGGTTTATTTGAAGATAAGATTCGTCAAAATCGGTTGATGGAATTATTACACACAAACGTTGTGTGTGTAATAAGGCAGGCACAAGTAAACATGAGGGGACAAAACGAAAGAGGACACTTACAAGAATTGGGTGTACTGCTAGGGTTAGTTTTAGGAGATTTGTTTTAGGTGAATATGAGATTTATGATTTTGTTGAAGCGCATTCACATGCCATGGTTACGCCGACAACAATGATTCACCTAAAACCTTGTAGGGACTTGAACCTTGTTCTCAAAAAAATGATAATGGACAACTCACGGGTTAACCATAGGCCGGTGCAGACATTTAGGATGTTTAAAGAGTATGTGAAAGGGTACAAAAATGTGGGTGCTTCTTTACAAGATTTCAAAAAATTTTCAAGGGATGTAAAGAAGTTTATTAAGGATTATGATGCCCAGATGCTTATTGAAAATTTCATGCAAAGAAAGGCTATGTCTCCTTTTTATTTTGACTTTGATGTGGATAAAGAGAGGAAACTAAATAAGGTTTTTTGGGCAGATCCAATCTCAATTAAGAATTATGCTATTTTTCGTGATGCCTGCTCTTTTGATGCTACTTATGACTTCAACAAATATGACTTGGTGTTTACGCCTTTCACAGGCGTAGACAACCATAAGAGGTGTGTTACATTTTCAGCGGGTTTGTTACCGAAAGAAAATGCAGAATCATTTACGTGGTTGTTTCAGAACTTTCTCAAGGTTATGGGTGACTGCTATCCTATTACAATAATAACTGACCAATGCCTAGGGATCAAAAGAGCTGTGAAAGATGTTTTTGGTGACAAAACACAACACCGATATTGTATGTGGCATATAATGAAGAAGTTGCCTGAGAAGGTTGGTCCATCGATTTGCCAAGACACTAACTTTTTGAAAGAAATAAACTCTATTATTTGGAATAGAGAGATTACTCCAGAAGAATTTGAATCAGGATGGGAGTCAATCCTATCATCATATGAGCTCTCTGATAACACATGGTTGAAGGAAATGTTTGACATTCGTGCAAGTTGGATTCCAACCTACTTTAGAAACATATACTTGGGTGGGCTTATGCGGACGACATCAAGGTCCGAGTCTAAAAATAGCTTCTTTGGAAACTTCACCAACCCACACCTCTCCCTTGTCGAGTTTTGGATGCGTTTTCAAATGGCAATGGATGCTCAACGGTGGAAACATTCTAAGGTAACGGCTGATGATAAGAACTCTTATCCAAGATTATCAACACCTCTTCCTTTAGAAAAGAAGGCCGCTGAATTTTACACCACCACTCTATTTTACGATTTTCAAGAGGAACTCCAAGCTGCATGTTTTACTTGTGGCCTTTCACCAAACACAACTGATGTAACACCCGTAAATGTACCCTATTTTTATAATGAAAATATTTTACGGATACTTTTCAGCGTATTTTAGTTTTATTTTAGAATTTAATGTTCCGAGTCGAATTTAGAATTTCCGAGTTCGTATTTGGAATTTCCGCGAGTTTTCAAGTAAAACCCGTCTTAAGCCGTCATTGACTTTTCTTGACTTTTCCACTCACCTTTCATATACTCCCTCCTAAACCCTAACTCCCTCACACAAACACAACTCAACTCAACTTTTCTTCTTCACTAAGAAACCAAAGAAAAACCTTGCCTCCATTTTTGATCCAAGCTTATAATCGACATAACTCTTTCATTTCTTGTTCAAATTCACGTAAGTTCGTCTTATTCTTCCCCTATCATCTTCCTCTATCCGTATTGGTAATAAAATTACCGTCTTTCTCGCTTTTTAAATTATCCGTCTTTCTCAAGGTGAATGATATTCATCTTTTATTATCTAATTGTATGTAGGGGGAGACTAGGAAGGTTTAGAAATCGATTAAAGACGCGAAAAGGTAACGGTGAAGGGTTACTCGATATCATTTACGTGTTTTATGTGTTTTCTAGGCTAGTAATCGTATTTAGATTATGGTTAGTATGCTTAGGACTTGTGTTTTTGTTGTTGGTTGTTGTTAGTTGTTAATTGATATGAGAATTGATGGTTTGTGATGATAAATGAGGATTTTTGGTTGATAACTTGTCGGGATTTGATTGTGCTTGAATCCCGTGTAGGACGCTGGCTGCGTCGTGGGACGCAGGCTGCGTCGTAGGACGCAGGCTGCGTCGTGGTGGCGCAGGCTACGTTGCGCGCGGCCGACTGCAGTTTTCCTGCACTGACCCCGTATCGTAAAATGATCATATCTCCTTAATTACTTGCTTGTTTTGGGCGTGTGACATCCCGTTGGAACTGAAAGAGGATAAGATATCACCTCCATTTGGAATTTCTGCATTTGCATGTCTAGAACTTTAGTTATGACCGTTTGAAGCGGACCCTTGTTTTAGTTGGTTTCCAAACAACGTTGTTTTGGAGAGGTGATCTATGTTTTTATTCATTATGCTTCATAAACTTGTTCTAATGCTTATGTATCATGTATTAATTCATTTTTATCATAGTTAAGTTTATATAATTCCCTATTCTCATGTTTTGTGCCGGTTTTTGATGTGCCCCCCCCCCCCTTTGAGTCGGTTTTACCTTATGTATTTGTGGTGAGCACTAATTGTTCAGTGCTTTGAACTCTCATTCCCCGGTCATACTTTATACCCGTTAGACTTAAATGTTGGAGCGGTGAAGTGTAACCGTGATGCCGTTGTGCATTTGTTTAGTGGGGATATGAAAGACGTTGTGTAGGAGGCGAACGCAATGCGTTGATTCAACCCGCCAGTCAATTTGTATCCTTGCGAGGTGTTGTCATTGCATGTAGCGTACTAGCTTGACTTTTGACTATAGATCTCTTTCCGGCTCTTTCGTGAAGGTTGACCGAATTTGGGGTACTCGGCGTCTATGATTGACCGAGTCTTGGATGTGGAACGTCTTACCACATGTCGAATCGGGAAACGTCTTATCCCGAGAGTCTGGCCAGGTTTAGACTAGGACCGTATTATTATCGTTGTCCTACCGAGAGGATTAGAGTCTTGTGTGTACGAAACGTCTTATCGTACATGATTCCGGGAAACGTCTTATCCCGTGAACTTGTTGTCTAGGTCATGAGTATACGAAATGTCTCATCGTATACGATTCTGGGAAATGTCTTATTCCGTGAGCTTCCATTGGCTTGTCTTGCTATTGTACACGATGCTAGTGCGTGCCATTAACCGTGAGAGATTGTGTTGTCATATTCGTATGATTTGATGGTTGTTTGTAAGTTGAATTATACGTGAATATTGAGTTGGACTCTTGCATGAATTAGATGATTGACGTGGTTTATATGTCGAGTCTCTATCTTGTCAAGTATATGCTGCTAACGGTGAGATGTAAGCCCTAGTGAGTATATAGTTGCCTAAGGGTGTCTTCCCCGAGTCTATCAATAGCATGATGGTTACGGTTTGTACTTCATATACTCTTATCATTATATATTGAATTGCCTATCTATCCTTATCGTATCTCACATGTATATCTATATGTATGCATGCTTCTACTTTTGTATTTCCTTTTATGTACTTTTAATGTGATATGGCTGGGAGAACCCGGAGTTACTCCCCACTGACTGTGGCGTTCATGTTTTTCATGGATGAACAGGTTGCTTGATTGGATGGCTTTTTGCTTGTGGTATTTTGGGTTCGGGTTTGAGCTAGCGGGCGTTGTCCCTGGATGAAACACCTTTAGACGTTGATTAGCTAGTTGCTAATGGCTTTGTTGTTGGTTAACATTTTGAGAGACTACGTCTCTTGTAGTATTTTATATTTGGTTTGTAATTACTGACATTCCTCGTATTTCTATCTTGCATGTATAAAAGTTTTAAAAACTTCATATTTCCGCTTTATAATTCACATGCTTGTATGTTTTATTTTTTCCGCATTCGCGAGGGTTGTCACAGTTGGTATCAGAGCTTTATCGCTCCCGACGCACACACGTGAACCCTAAACTTAAATTACTTGACCTAGAAATAATAAATGAGAGATGGGTAGACTTAAGGACCTAAGGTGGTAGTCTTTGGTGTACTTTTATGTTTGTTAGGTTCTAACTTGTTTGTTGATTGTGTTGAGTGATGTTATATTTGTTTGTATCTACCGTCTTAAGGTGGATCATGTGTTACCTAGAAGAAGTATCCTCTACCGAAGGTTGAAGATTGACAAGCCTAATTGAAGTGTATTTCTTCCTCATCGATGTTTTCTCTCGTCCTTAATGTATCATGTTCTATTCTTTCTATATAAGTGCTTCTTTCTCTTCCAACTTGGATGACTCTTGGAAATTACTCATGATAGTTTCCTCCATCTTAATATTGGTATCTTTACCTTCCTCATGTAACATGTTTATGGATGTCATACCCATTTGTTTGTGGTATATTATACTTGGTCGGAGGACCTTTGAATTTTGTGGAATATTAGTGGTTGTTAGAATGAATTTGTGATTTGAGGAAAATGGTGTAGATCTAAATTCACCATATAGTGGTGATTGGTTGTATCTCTAAGAAATGGTGGTAAGATAAGTTCGATGATTTTAATGCTAAATGCTTGCCATGACTAATGTGTCGATAGTTCATGATATTTGATGGTGTAAGGTTGAATGAGTTGGCTAGGACTTCTTAACCCATTAGCGATTTAATCTTTTGAATTTAGGAGTTTGAATGATGCCTTGAGTTGTAAAATGCTTTTGAGACTAAGTGACTTCTGGTGGATTCTAATTTATGTGGTAGAGTATAGGCTTGGTGAAAAAGCATTTCGCTATAGTTCTTGGATTTAAAGATTTGATCTTATCTTATGGTATCGGAGACTCGTTTGGAGTAGTAAGGTTTCGTTGTAAGTTGAACCATATTATTTAAGGACTATGATGTGAGCTATGATGGAAATACCTTGGGACGTTAATGATAATGTTTGACTTGAGGTTGTACTTTGTTAATAATGAACTCGTGGGCTAGATGATGTTGATAATGACGTTTTGTTCGGTGTTCTACCTTGTGGGCCGTAGGAGTTGAAAAGAGATTAGTATGGAGAATTCCTTATTGGTTCTTCGGTTTTTGAAACCTTTGGGAATGTGTCAAATTATGGAGTTGAGAGAATGTTATTATGCTTGAGTTGCAATTCCGCAATTGGGAATCCGTGTTATATGAAAGGGCGGATGAATTGGGTTGTAATCGATTTGTTAAAACTAGGTGTACCTTACTCCGATGATTTGTGGTACGGGGGTCCCTTGTAAGAGACCTTTGTTATTGAGATGATTTGCTTTGCTATCGCTCTGAGTTTGAAAAGGGAATTTTATGGATTAAACCTTAAACCTTTTTCTCGTGCCATTATGCCTTTCCATTTCCTTTCATGCAAGTTCGTACTAAGCCCGATTCCTAGGAAATTGTTTTCTCTTATCTTTTCCTTTGCTTGGCTATCTTTATAGCTATATCTATCCAATATCTAGCTTTTGGCTCCCTGCCTCTAGCGTTCCTCTAATTTTCGTCCGATCTTATCGCGTTCGTGTTCCCCTCGAAATCTCCTATCGTTTCCAATGTCATGGTGTCATTGTCTTTCCTCTGGTGAGATGATTAGGTTGTTAGCTAGCTTCGTGTTTATTTTGATCATGAATAGGATTGGGATTTAAACCTTAGGATGAATCTGTTGGTGGTATTGTACTCTCTTGGTGGCTTCATTTATTGAGCTTGCTAGTGTAGTGCTATTTTGGGAATCAAGTTGAGCAAGATGATATTCGTTGTTGTTGAGTATTATATCGGTTGCTTGGGATATCATTTGGAAATTAGATGTCTCTAATTGATGGATTCTAAAAGAGACTTTGCTTTATGGTAATTGAGACGGTACCCAAAGTTTGAGGAGTATTGTCAAAAGTGAAAATCGATTCATTTTGAGTTTTAGATGAATTAGATGATTTGAATGGTTGTCTGATTGCCAAGTGAGTGGTCATTTGTGGTTTGGAATTAGTAATTCTCTTTTATTCTTAAGGAATCATAGTTTGAGATCGAGAAATGTTCGTTGCAAGCTTTGGAAAGTGAGTCCTCAGCTATTATGGATTATAGAAATAGAATGGTGAACCCATTTATCTTGAGGATTAGTAACCACCGTAGTTTGCTAAAGTGACTATTTTTATTTGAGGCTTCGAGCGCAGTAATGATCGAATTAAGGATGTTATGGCGTATTAAAGAATTCTTATAAGCGATAATGGATTGTGGATTTTCCCTTGTCGTGAGACTTTGGATGAGACTAGTTGGTTCTTAGATAATTATGTTTGGTTGCGTGGATTGTGTTTTGACTTTTGAGGATGTGAAGTCCATCGTAAATTTAGGATAACGAGTTTTGGAATAACATGGATCAGAGGATGTTATGGTAAGGACCGTTCACTTTGTGGTTGTTAGTAGAGATGGTCCCCTAAGATGATATTGCTTTGGTTAGTGGTTTCAGATAGAGTATGATGAATCTAAGGATTTTATAGTACGTTAAAGGACCTCTCCTGCAGATTACAATCTATGGACCCTAGTCGATGCTAATTAGGTTTGAATGGTTAGGTTAATGACTTGAGGTCTCGTCGTTATGAAGGATTTCAGTAGAAATCTAATGATTGAAAATGTTGAGGTGTAACTTGGGTAAATTACATCCTCTTGAGGATTAGAGTATTAGTAGAGTTAGTACTATAGAATTCTTGTAGATCTTCCTGCCGATTTTATTGTCATCTTCCTATCCCTAGGAGTTCGATTTGTTTTGTTTTTGCGTGTTTTGTATACATTTTCATTCACTGAATTGTGTTTGTGATGCTCGAGTCGCTCTATGTACGTGTAATGTGTTCTTATTTTGATTTTATCTTTGAGAAAACCTTCGAATTTCCATATTGTATTTCTAATTTAACTTTTCAAAGGAATCTAAAGATGGATTGTGTACTCTCTTTTTGGAGAAAATAGATTTCTTTTGCTTTTATACCTGGATTTTGCGTTTGGTTGGATGTTTGGACTTGTTATTGGAGACGTCTGGTGACTAGTCCTGCACTTACTAACGTTTGTTTTGAATTTCGATTTCACTATTTCGACTTTAATTTAATTTGGATAATTTGAGTTATCGTCCGCGGCGGGTACTCTTGAGATCCGTAAGTAAGTTTCGCGCTTATGAAAAATTTCCTTAAACCGTTTCGAGAAGAACATCATTTCATAAATGTTTCCCCTTGTAAAAGCGTTCGTGTTGATTTTGTAAACCGATTCTTGTCCTTGATACTTTTGTTTTCTACTCTCAAGTTTCGAGGACGAAACTTTTTAAAAGGTGGGGTGATTGTAACACCCGCAAATGTACCCTATTTTTCTAGTAAAAATATTTTACGGATACTTTTCAGCAAATTTTAGTTTTAATTTAGGATTTAATTTTCCGAGTCGAATTTAGGATTTCCGAGTTCGTATTTGGAATTTCCGCGAGATTTCAAGAAAAACCCATCTTGAGCCGTCTTTGACTTTATTGACTTTTTCCTTGACTTTTCCACTTACTCTTCATATACTCCCTCACAACCCTAACACCCTCATTCAATCTTCTTCTTCTTCCTCACTAAGTAAACCCCAAAACCCTAGCCTCCATACTTGCTCAAACTTAGAATCATCGCTACGCCTTCATTTCTTGCTCAAATTCACGTAAGTTCGTCTTATTCTTCCCCTCTTATCTTCCTCTATCTGCATTGGTAATAAAATTACCGTCTTTCTCGCTTTTTAAATTATCCGTCTTTCTCAAGGTGAATGATATTCATCTTTTATTATCTAATTGTATGTAGGTGGAGACCAGGAAGGTTTAGAAACCGTTTAAAGACGCGAAAAGGTAACGGTGAAGGGTTACTCGATATCATTTACGTGTTTTATGTGTTTTCTAGGCTAGTAATCGTATTTAGATTATGGTTAGTATGCTTAGGACTTGTGTTGTTGTTGATGAATGTTGTTAGTTGTTAATTTATATGAGAAGTTATGGTTTGTGATGATAAATGAGGATTTTTGGTTGATAACTTGTTGGGATTTGATTGTGCCTGAATCCTGTGTAGGATGCTGGCTGCGTCGTGGGACGCTGGCTGCGTCATAGGACGTAGGCTACGTCGTGGTGGCGCTGGCTGCGTTACGCGCGACCGACTGCAGTTTTCCTGCACTGACCCCTTTTCGTAAAATGATTATATCGCCTTCGTTATTGCTTGTTTTGAGCTTGTGACATCCCGTTGGAACCGTAAGAGGATAAGCTATCACGTCCATTTGGAATTTCTGCATTTGCATGTCTAGAACTCTAGTTATGACCGTTTGAAGTGGACCCTTGTTTTCGTTGGGTTCCAAACAACGTTGTTTTGGAGAGGTGATCTATGTTTTTATTCATTATGCTTCATAAACTTGTTCTAATGCTTATGTATCATGTATTGATTCATTTTTATCATAGTTAAGTTTATATAATTCTCTATTCTCATGTTTTGTGACGGTTTTTGATATGTCACACTTGGAGTCGGTTTTTACAAATATTACGGTTTGAGCACTATTTTGTTATGTGCTTTGTACTCTCATTCCCCGGTCATACTTTATACCCGTTAGACTTAAATGTCGGAGCGGTGAAGTGTAACTGTGATGCCGTTGTGCATTTTTTTAGTGGGGATATGACGACGTTGTTAGGAGGCGAACGCAATGCGTTGATCAACCCGGCCGTCAAATGTTGTATCCTTGCGAGGTGGTGTCATTGCATGTAGCGTACTAGCTTGACTTTTGACTATAGATCTCTTTCCGCCTCTTTCGTGAAGGTTGACCGAATTTGGGGTACTCGGCGTCTATGATTGACCGAGTATTGGATGTGGAACGTCTTACCACATGTCGAATCGGAACACTTCTTATTCCGGGAGTCTGGCCAGGTTTAGAGTAGGACTGTATTATTATCGTCGTCCTACCGAGAGGATTAGAGTCTTGTGTGTACGAAACGTCTTATCGTACATGATTCCGGGAAACGTCTTATCCCGTGAACTTGTTGTCTAGGTCATGAGTATACGAAACGTCTTATCGTATACGGTTCCGGAAAACGTCTTATTCCGTGAGCTTCCATTGGCTTGTCTTGCTATTGTACACGATGCTAGTGCGTGCCATTAACCGTGAGAGATTGTGTTGTCATATTCGTATGATTTGATGGTTGTTTGTAAGTTGAATTATACGTGAACATCGAGTTGGACTCTTGCATGAATTAGATGATTGACGTGGTTTATATGTCGAGTTTCTATCTTATCAAGTATATGCCGCTAACGGTGAGATGTAAGCCCTAGTGAGTATATAGTTGCCTAAGGGTGTCTTCCCCGAGTCTATCAATAGCATGATGGTTACGGTTTGTACTTCATATACTCTTATCATTATATATTGAATTGCCTATCTATCCTTATCGTATCTCACATGTATATCTATATGTATGCATGCTCTACTTTTGTATTTCCTTCTATGTACGTTTAATGTGATATGGCTGGGAGAACCCGGAGTTACTCCCCACTGACTGTGGCGTTCATGTTTTTTCATGGATGAACAGGTTGCTTGATTGGTTGGCTTTTTGCTTGAGGTATTTTGGGTTCGGGTGTGAGCTAGCGGGCGTTGTCCTTGGATGAAACACCTCTAGACGTTGTTTAGCTAGTTGTTAATTACTTTGTTGTTGGACAACATTTTGAGAGACTACGTCTCTTGTAGTATTTTTATATTTGGTTTGTAATTACTGACATTCCTCGTATATTTCTTTTTGCATGTATAAAAGTTTTAAAAGCTTCATATTTCCGCTATATAATTCACATGCTTGTATGTTTAATATTTCCGCATTCGCGAGGGTTGTCACAGTTAGCCAAGGAGGTGCTTTGGTGAAGAGTGGTGCGGACATGCGCGATGGAATGCACGCCATTTATGATGCGACGGAGGCTCTATCCATGAAGGTTCGGAATTTTGATTCATGCCTCACCGCCCAAGCTAATCATGTGAAGGAGTGCTTTGATCGCCTGAACATCCTTAAGTACCGTACCCGTCCCGACTATAATGACCCCAATATTAGTCGCCAACCCGATTTGCCTTAGTTTTTCTCGTCTTACCTTGGTTGTTTTTAAACTACTTATCCTATTGTTCATTCAGCCCATTTTGGCTTATACTCTATTCGGTCCTTTGGCAACTAACACTTTTAATTGTGGTTTGTAGTTTAATTAACATTTGGTACGTGATTTTGCCTGCTATGAATCGTTTAGTATTCCGTATTTTGCATATCGATTTCTTGTCTTGGCGTATGTTATTCAAGTCATTTTATATCCTTGTTCTTGTCTTTTCAACGATGCCAAGAGGGCGAAGAAAAATGATATGATTTGCGTCTTTGCTTAACCTGTTGGAGCTAGTGTCCTCCACAGTTAGTGTGATAACATGAATAAATCTCTTACAGGTTCAAAGGGTATACTTAGTATTATTATTAGTTGATTAACGTTTATCGATAACGGTTGGCTTGCTAGGAGTTTGACGTTATTGTCATTTTAATGGCGGTGATCAACTGGTCCCTAAAAGTCACACCTAAAGGATGTGTCTGAGAGATGTGATTATATGAATAATATAATCATATTGATGCCTTATTATATGACTAAAAGGTTAGTCGATGTATATGACCAAAAGGTTAGTCAATGTAATGATGATGCGATTATTTAATAACGATTAAATAATGTTAGCTGAGACGAATTAAATGTAATTCGTAATTGAATAAAAACCGTTATATTTAATCAATGTATATAATATAAGCTTGAACGAATTAAATTGTTAATTCGTAATTAAACATAATATGTTATATTTAATTAGCAAATTATAAACATACGGATATTTATAGTTGACGTATATATTATATATTACATGCTAATATAACCGAAAAAGGAAAGAAAAAAAAAAGTCTTTTCTTCTCTTAATTTTTCGGTTAATAGGAGAAAAAAATAAGGGAAAAAGATCTCCTATTATTCTCTTATGATAACTAGGTCAAAACCCTAATTACAAGAGTAGTAAAAAGAGGAGAGACTCCTCCTTCTACTACCCTAGTGGAACGGCCGAATAGAGCAAGAAGAACAAAAGAAAAATTCAGATTTTTCTCTCTAACTCTCTCTATCATTCATAATCACACAAAAGAAAAATTAGCAGTAACTTTTCTCTAAAATTCTAGCACAAGCAAGGCATATCTCGGAGCATCTTGGGTGCAACAATTAGGAGAATATCGATTGCGATATTGTTCATAGGCCAAATTTGCTAGGACCAAAGGTTAATTCTAAATTCCTATAATTTTATATTATGCCATTCATTTATGACTCGTAATTCATATACTATAGTTTCGTTATAATCCGTAAAATAATGACGAAATATACCGATATTTCCCACAAGTGGTATCAGAGACAAGGGCTACGAAATTATTTTATATGTTTTCATAATTGATGAAATATAAGATTAGAATCATTATTTTTTTGTTTTTTTTTTATTTCTGCCGAGAAAAAAAAAAAAAAATTCGTCTGTACTTGTTGTTTTTCAATTTTGATTCATTATAATTGTTGTTTTAAATAGTTTAGATTATAACATGATGAATTTGTAATTGTTTTGATTTAATAAGGATTAAATTAAAATGTAAATGGAAATCGATTTGAATGTTCATTGCTATATATTTTTCGGTATTCATTGTTTTAGATATTCATTTTAAATTGTTAAATTGAATCATCTAGTTTGTATCGATGTTTAAGAATGATTAGATGTTTATAATTTGTACCGATCTTGAAAATATTAGTAACGTCAAATTAAATTGTATATTTTTTAAAAAAAAAAAATACGTGGCTGCCAAAAGAAAAAAAAAAATTTGTTTCGTTTTTTTATTTTTGGTCGTAAGTTTTTGTTATAATTCATTATAATGATAATGTTTTGTTTATTGTTGTGAATAATTTCATAATAATTGGATACCCAATTTTTTTAAAGAGGTTTAAGATAATGTTGTATTAATTCATGTTAAAGAATATGAATTAAAATTGGATTATGTTTGGTTGGGATTATTGTGATTAATTAAGGAATTATCACATAATTTTGATCATTTTAAAAGGTGGTTTGGATAAATTACTCTTCATAATTAAGGAATGGTTGAATGGTTTAATTTACGTATTTTTGCAATCGGTTGTAATTTGTATTACCTAGTGTGGCCTTAGTTGATCATGTTTTCGTAATGATGGAAACATGATCTTTGATGTAATTTTGAGATCTCGAATCTCCATTTTTTTTCATTAAATTATGTTTTTAAATTAGAATGTAAATAGGTTTATATTTTGTAATTTATTAAATGTATGATCGAGTTTGTCGCGGTCCCGATACAAAAATAATTACCCGCAGTTAGGCTAACAACATAAAAAAATGTAATTAGGGAAGTAGGGTGTTGATCCTCAGGGAGTACGTGTTAACTATGAATTGCTATGGATTGATTTTCATTTAAGTTCGTGTCACTTTAGGTGGTTTATCTAAACTATTAACATAAATTAAAATGACAAGTATATAAATGACGATATGTAAATGACAAATATGTAAATTGCAAATGAAAAACTCATAACAGAACACTACCCGATCGGGTTGTCACGTACCCGATCGGGGAAACCCTCTGATCTGAATAACAACAACTAAATTCTATCTAAAGACGATATTTAAATGACGATATTGAAAGCCTAACTAACTAAACTAATAAACTAGACAATAATAATAAAGCAAATTATCTAAGAACGAGAATAGAAAGACAATAAAGTAAACTATCTAGAAGACGATAAAATAAACTATCTAAAAGACGATAAAATAAACTATCTAATACGGTAAGATAAACTAACTAATCAAGTTGTTATAGTGAAAGAGAAATACATGTAAAACTAATTAAAAGTTTCATATATACCAACATTAGAATTACTATGATTGTCTAGGCCTTGTAGCGGTATATTCCGTTCGGATTCGTACCGACCTTTTAGTGGGTCCTAACGTCCTTTCAGCATGGTTAGGTCACGAAACCCCTATTGGTAGTCCTAATTCCCATCCCAACTCTCGTTATAAAGATAGAAATTGACAAATACAAATAATTGTTTATGGCCACTAAACATAGTTATAGAATTTGACACGACCAAAGGAAGAAACAACTAGGTGGTTCAGATGGTATCTATTCTTCTTTTAATTCATTTAACTCGTGAATCATTTCAATATTACAACTCTATTTATTTTATTTACACAATGATAATTTTACAATATTAGAATTAATCTAATTTATATGATCATGTGATTAAGTAAATTAACAAGAAAAAGATGTATGAAATTAAACTATGAAATGTAAATACTAAAGTGATTATTGTAACACCCGGAAATGTACCCTATTTTTATAGTGAAAATATTTTACGGATACTTTTCAGCGAATTTTAGTTTTAATCGTAAATTAAATTTTCCGAGTCGAATTTAGAATTTCCGAGTTCATATTTGGAATTTCCGCGAGATTCCATGTGAATCCCGTCTTAAGGCGACTTTGACTTTTCTTAACTTTTGAGCCGTCTTTGACTTTTGTTGACTTTTTCCACTCACTCTCTTCATATACCCCCTTTAACCTAATTTTTCCTCACAATTCATTTCTTTCTTCTTCACTAAGAAACACCATAAAACCTTGCCTCCATTTTTGATCCATCTTCGAATCATCGCTACGCCTTCATTTCTCGCTCGAATTCACGTAAGTTCGTCTCATTCTTCCCCTCTTAGCTTCCTTTATCCGTATTGGTAATAAAATTACCGTCTTTCTCGCTTTTTAATTTATCCGTCTTTCTCAAGGTGAATGATATTCATCTTTTATTATCTAATTGTATGTAGGTGGAGACTAGGAAGGTTTATAAACCGTTTAAAGACGCGAAAAGGTAACGGTGAAGGGTTACTCGATATCATTTACGTGTTTTAATGTGTTTTCCATTTTAGAAATCGTATTTAGAATATGATTAGTAATCTTAGGAATTGTGTTGTTGATGATGGTTGTTGTTAGTTGATAATTGATATGAGAATTGATGAATTGTGATGATAGATGATCTTTGTGTTATGCCTTAGTGAAATTGTGGAGATTTGTGTGACTTGTACCTGTCCGAACAGGACGCAGGCTGCGTCGTGGTGACGCAGGCTGCGTCACTCGCTGCCAACAGAAATTTTCCTGCACAGACCCCTTTTCGTAAAATGATCATATCTCCTTCGTTACTTGCTTGTTTTGGGTGTGTGACATCCCGTTGGAACCGTAAGAGGATAAGCTATCACCTCCATTTGGAATTTCTGCATTTGCATGTCTAGAACTCTAGTTATGACCGTTTGAAGTGGACCCTTGTTTTCGTTGGTTTCCAAACAACGTTGTTTTGGAGAGGTGATCTATGTTTTTATTCATTATGCTTCATAAACTTGTTCTAATGCTTATGTACAATGTATTGACTCATGTTTATCATTTTTAAACTTAAATTATTCCCTATCCCCATGTTTTATGACGGTTTTTGATATGTTCCCACTTTGAGTCGGTTTTTACATATGATACGGTTTGAGCACTATATTGTCTTGTGCTTTGTACTCTCATTCCCTTGGCTACCTTCTTGTTCGTAAGGCTGGAATGTCGGAACGGGGATGTATCCTACTGCTTAATTGCATGTGTAGTGGGCATACGACGACGTTGTTGGGAGTTGAACGCATTGCGTTGATCGACGCAGCCGTCAAATGTTGTGTACTTGCGAGGTGGTGTTATTTGCATGTAGCGTACCGCTTGTTATGTGGCTTGTGCTCTTTTCCGCCTCTTTCGTGAATTGATCTACCGAATTTGGGGTACTCGGCGTCTTTGTAAGACCGAGTCTTGGATGCGAAACGTCATCGCATGTCGAATCGGAAAACGTTTATTCCAAGAATCTGGCCAGGTTTAGACTAGGACCGTATTATTATCGTCGTGCTACCAGGAGGAAATTAGTCTACATATACGAAATGTAGCATCGTGTATGAGTTCAGGGAAATGTGATCTCGTGGATGCCTTTAATCATACTTGCCATGTACACGATGCTAGTGCGTTTCATTTACCGTGAGAGTTGTCGTCTTGTGTCGTTTCTTTGAATGCGTGATTTCATGATATTATTCATGGTCATTTCATGATTGGGCACCGTCTATGTATTGGGTTGTTGAATGGATGATAACATGATGGATTTATTCATGGTAATTCGCATGACTTGGCATGGTTTGTTTGTCGAGTCTCAATCTTATCAAACTTATACCGCTAACGGTGAGATGCAAGCCCTAGTGAGCGTATTCGGTTGCCTAAGAGTGTCTTTCCCGAGTCTTTGAATAACATGATGGTTTCGGATTTGATTTCCACATGATCGTATCTTTATATATTGGATTGCCTATCTATTATTATTGTAACTCACATGTATATCTATATATGCATGATTTTACTTTTGTATTTCCTTATATGTACGTTTAATGTGATAAGGCTGGGAGAACCTGGAGTTACTCCCCACTGACTGTGGCATTCATGTTTTTCATGGATGAACAGGTTGCTTGCATGGATGGCTTTTTGCTTTTGACTATTTTGGGTTCGGGTGTGAGCTAGCGGGCGTTGTCCCTGGATGAAACACCTTTAGACGTTTATTAGCTAGTTTGCTAATCACTTTGACATTTATAATGTTTTGAGAGACTCCGTCTCTTTGTTGTATTTCATACTTTAGTTTGTAATATTTGACACTCCTCGTATACTTCTTCTTGCATGTATAAAATTTTTTAAAAGCTTCATATTTCCGCTATATAATTCACATGCTTGTATATTTTATATTTCCGCATTCGCGAGGGTTGTCACAGTTGGTATCAGAGCTTTATCGCTCCCGACGCATACACGTGAACCCTAAACTTAAACTATTGACCTTGAAATAATAAATGAGAGATGGGTAGAAATTAAGGACTTTACTTGGTAGTCTTGGTGTACTTGATGTTTGTTAGGTTCTAACTTGTTTGTTGATGGTGTTGAGTGATGTTATGTTTGTTTGTTTGTATCTACCGTCTTAAGGTGGATCATGTGTTACCTAGAAGAAGTATCTTTTACCGAAGATTGAAGATTGACAAGCCTAATTGAAGTGTATTTCTTCCTTATCGATGTTTTCTCTCGTCCTTAATTTATCATGCTCTCTGCCTTCTATATAAGTGCTTCTTTCTCTTCCATCTTGCTTGCCTCATGGAAATTACTCTTGATAAATCCTCCATCTTACCATTGGTATCCTTACCTTCCTCTTGTAACATTTTTATGGATGTCATACCCTTTTGTTTGTGGTATATTGTACTTGGTCGGAAGAACTTTGATTTTTGTGGAATATTAGTGATTGTTAGAATAAATTTGTGATTTGAGGAAAATGGTGTAGATCTAAATTCACCCTATAATAGTGATTGGTTGTATCTCTAAGGAAAGTTAGTAAGATAAGTTTGATGATTTTAATGCTTGATGCTTGTCATGACTAATGTGTGGATAGTTCATGATATTTGATGGGTAAGATTGAATGAGTTGGCTAAGACTTCTTAACCCATTAACGATTTAATCTTTTGAATTTAGGAGTTTTAATGATGCCTTGAGTTGTAAAATGCTTTTGAGACTAAGTGACTTCTTGTGGATTCTAGTTTATGTGCTAGAGTATAGGCTTGGTGAAAAATCATTTGGCTATAGTTCTTGGATTTAAAGATATGATCTTATCTTATGGTATCGGAGACTCGTTTGGAGTAGTAAGGTTTCGTTGTAAGTTGAACCATATTACTTGAGGATTATGATGTGAGTTATGATGGAAATACCTTGGGACGTTAATGATGATGTTTGACTTGAGGTTGTACTTTGATAATAATGAACTCGTGGGCTATATGAGTTGAAAATGACCGAGTATAAGGGAGTATTTGTTAGTCCTTCAGTTAAAGAAACCTTTGAGGTTGTGTTGAATATTTGAGCTAAAGGAATGTTACATGCTTGAGTTGCAATTCCGCATTTGGGATACCGTGTTATATGAAAGTATGGATGAATTGGGTTGTAATCTATTTGTTAAATCTAGGTGTACCTTACTCCGATGATTTGTGGTACGAGGGTCCCTTGTAAGAGACCTTTGTTATTAAGATGATTTGCTTCGCTATCGCCCTGAGTTTGAAAAGGGAATTTTGTGGATTAAACCTTAAACCTTTTTCTCGTGTCATTATCCCTTTCCATTTCCTTTCATGCAAGTTTCTACTCAGCCCGATTCCTAGGAAATTGTTTTCTCTTATCTTTTCCTTTGCTTGGCTATCTTCATAGCTATATTTATCCAATATCTAGCTTTTGGCTCCCTGCCTCTAGCGTTCCTCTAACTTTCGCCCGATCTTATCGCGTTCGTGTTTCCCTCGAAATCTCCTATCGTTTCGAATGTCATGGTGTCATTGTCTTTCCTCTGGTGAGATGATTAGGTTGTTAGCTAGCTTTGTGTTGATTTTGATCATGAATAGGATTGGGATTTAAACCTTAAGGATGAATCTGTTGGTGGTATTGTACTCTCTTGATGGCTTCATTTATTGAGCTTGCTATTGTAGTGCTATTTTGGGAATCGAGTTGAGCGTGATGATAGTTCGTTGCTGTTGGGTATCATAGCAGTTGCTTGAGATATCATTTAGGAATTATATGTCTCTAATTGGTGGATTCTAAAAGAGACTTTGCTTTAGGATAATTTAGCCGGTACCCAAAGTTTGAGGAGTATTGTCATAAATGAAAGTCGATTCATTTTGAGTTTTAGATGAATTAGATGATTTGAATGGTTGTCTGATTGCCAAGTAATTGATCATTTGTGGTTTGGAATTAGTAATTCTCTTTTATTCTTAAGGAATCATAGTTTGAGATTGAGAAATGTTCGTTGCAAGCTTTTGATAGTGAGTGCTCAGTTGTTATGGATTATAGAGATAGAATGGTGAACCCATTTATCTTGAGAATTAGTAACCTCCATAGTTTGCATTTGTGACTATTTATATTTGAGTCTTCGAGCGTAGTAAGGATCGAATTAAGGATGATATGGCATATTAAAGAATCCTTATAATCGATAATAGATTGTGGATTTTCCCTTGTCGTGAGACTTTGGATGAGTCTAGTTGGATCTTAGATAATTATGTTTTGTTGCGTGGTTTGTGTTTTGACTTTCATGGATGAGAAAGTTCATTGTAAATTTAGGATAATGAGTTTGAAGTAAATTGGATTAAAGGATTTCATGGTAAGTCTCTTTCATGTGGATTGTTAGTTGTGGAGTCTACTGTGCCGATGTACCTTAGTAGATTCTAATTGGATTCGAATAATTGGGATTTGTTACTCGAAGTTTCGTGATTATGGAATATTTTTGTAGGATTTCTGATGATTGAAAATGATGAGTTGCAAATTGGGTAAGTTGCATTCTCTTGAGGAGTTGGTTTATTAGTAGAGTTAGTGATGTCGAATTCTTGTAGATCTTCCTACCGTCTTTATCTTAATCTTCCTACCCCTAAGAATTCGATTTGTTTTGTTTTTGCGTGTTTTGTATATATTTTGTTATCGTGATTTGTGAACTTGATGTTCGAGTCGCTCTATGTACGAGTAATGTCTTTTTATTTGATTTTATCTTTGATAAAACCTTCAAATTTCCATACCATATTTCTAATTTAACGTTTCAAAGAAGTCTAAAGATGATTTGTGTACCCTCTTTTTGGAGAAAATAGATTTCTTTCCCTTTTATATTTGGATTTTGTGTTTAGTTGGATGTTTTGACTTGTTATTGGAGACATCTGGTGACTAGTCCTGCACTTACTAACGTTTGTTGGATTTTCGATTTCACTATTTCGACATTGATTTGATTTTTGATAGCTAAAGAAGTCTATTTCGACATTGATTTGTATTTCATCTTTGACTTTTCTTGACTTTTAAGTCGTCTTTGACTTTCCTTGACTTTTTAAAAGTCGTCATTGACTTTTCTTGACTTTTAAGTCGTCCTAAACTTTTCTTGACTTTTAAGTCATCTTTGACTTTTCTCGACTTTTCAGTCAACTTTGACTTCCGTTGACTTTTCCCGACTCGCCTTGCACGTTTGAAGACCGAAATTTTATTTAAAAAAATAATATTTTTAATTTATTTTTATTAAGATTTATTATGATTTATCATACTTTAATATAATTATTTTGAATGTATTCGGAATTTAAAGAATAACTTATACGGTTTTTAACCGATCATCATTTAACTATTCCCGACGCATCGTAAATCGCGCAACAAATTCAAAACTCGACTTTGGCATGAGTCACACGCGCGTGTCATCGGTTTCCACTCACAATTAGATATTTTAATTATTTTGATTAAACTAATCAAAATATCTAGATATTTAATTACTTTATCGATCCGTCAACAAAGATTACGCAAATCGCTCAAAAACAGACCGATTCCTCACCATACCACACGGCTCACTTAGTCCTCTAAGAGGGCTTGATATTTCATTACTTTTGATTATAATATTATATATCTAGATATTATTTCACTTTATCGATCAGTTAACGGAAACTACGCAAAACGCTCGAAATCGGACCCGACAAGCTCAACATCACACGGCTCCCTTACCCACTCTTAAGCCTTGATATTTTCATTATTTTTCATTACAATATCATAATATCTTGATATTTAGTGTAATTAACTTTATCGTTAATTATATTTAATCGTTTACCGTAAAATAATTATTAAACGCGAGTCAATTACGTAACAACAATTTCAAAACCCGACATCTTTATTTGTCTATATTTACACGGCTCAACCAACCCACATTACTCACCAACAACTTTTCATTTTACAATAAATCAAATAAAGATCAAAATATCGCTTTCTTTAATCGTTCTTCGTGTTCTTCGTCGTTCATCATTTGTTCTTCATCGTTCTTGAGCAAAACCTTCATAAAATCTTCGTTTCTTAATTAAATCCGTCCTAACTTATATTTCTAGACTCTCCTCTTCGCTTCTCATCTTCACGTACGGTTATATTTCAATTCCGTCAAGATCGTTTTCAACACTTTAATTATGAGAAATTTAGTTTTATGTTCTAATAATGTTTTCTTGTCATTTCTTATAGGGGAAGATTTTGAAGACGAGTTTGGAGACTCGTATATTTTGGGTGAAGATTAGTAGGGGGGTTTCTTATTATATACTTCTTATTATTATTTTGGTGCTAATTGTTTTGGCTAGCTAAGGTAACAATTCCGTTTTACTCGACGAATTAATGTCACATAGGCTTTTGTTTTGGTTCATGTTATGGTTTTTATGGTTTTAGTTAGTAACATAGCGTTAGCCTTGGTTTCTTTAGTTTTTGGTTCATCTTTGTTTTAGTTCATGTTTTTATGATTTATGGAATTTTTGGTAGTAATATGATAAGGAGTTGTTTTTATTATGTTGTATGAATTTTTATGATTTTCCATAAAGTTATGATTTTTAGGTTGTGTGGAAATTTTAATATGTTTAGTGTTCTTGGTGAATTTTGATGATTTTCCATAAGTTATGATTTTTATGATTTTGTATGAATTTATAATATGTTTAGTGTTCTTGGTAAATTTTGATGATTATTCATAATAATGATTTTTGTATGATGATGGTTAGATTGGTTGTTAAAATAGTTGTTTGATGATTAAAGCATGTTGGAATTTATTGGGTGTTGTTGGGGTGGAAACCGTGGAGAGGGGTGGCCAAACCGGACCAAACCAGACCGGTCCAGGCCGGTTCAGACCCGGTCTGGGTTGGTCAAGGTGGGTCCGGGGTTTGGTCTTTGGGTTGTGTCGATGTTTGATGGTTTAATTGTTGTTTTGACGGGTTTTAATTATGTTAAAGCATGCGGGAAATATTAAGAAAACGGTTTAAGTAAAAGTTGTAAAATCTGCCATTTTTAGCCAAAACAGGCCCGTGGGCCCATCCAGGCCCATGTGGGGTCCGGCCCAACTCAGCCCGTGGGTACCACTTTGGGACTTGTGACGGTTTTTGAGTTATCGTCATTTTTATCGCGTTTTGTAATAATTAGCAAGTGAGAAATATTAATAAGTAAAATATTTAATTTAAAAGTTTTCATAAAATTATTATTTCCACAGGTTAGAA
>JAIUZE010047868.1:0-25192 GCA_022085475.1 Heliosperma pusillum | reverse complement strand
GGGGGGGGGGGGGGAAGGGAAAAGGGTTAGTATTAATTATATGATTACTACATGTTTAGGTGGAGAATTCGTAGAAGAGGACTTTTGATTTTCTTGCTTGTGAGTAATTGCGGATTTGCTAAAAGGTAGGGTTTCCCTACTCAGTAATTGTGTATGTTAACCATTATGATAAGATGAATTATTGTGATATTGTTATTTGATTGATTGATGATGATGACGGAGTTCGGGTGTAGTGTTTAGAGTGGTTACTTTGTTACTATTTTGGTGATCCGCCGGGAGACGAATCACACCCCGAGTTCGCCTCTCGTAGCTCTCCCGCGCGAAGGGATGTGCAAATTAATGTTCTGGGAACTCTTGTTGCGCTAAGAGGGACTGTCGATGTCCACTGCTGCGGTCTGGCATCTATTGCTGGTTTTGCAGTTCAGGGATGGTAACCTGATGCTGCTGAGGTGACCACTGCGGCTGGCCTCTGATTTCTATTTCCCTATTTCTTACTTGACTGTATTATACATTGGTCGGTGTATACTGTTACTGACCCCGTTATTGTTTTACAAAATTGTTGTGATCCATTGGGTAATTGTGAGCAGGTGATCAGCGGGTAACTCATTGAGCTTGCGCTAGAGAGTTGATGGGATTGCCATGGTTGTGTCGCAGCTTCAGCTGAGATATCTAGTTACTTAGACTTTCACATTTATCATTCTTTACTTTATCGTTGTTTTGAGATTTGGATTATTGTTAAGACGGTATGGCGTCTGGATTTGGAATAATGTAGTTATACACTTTAAGCTATTCATTTCATTAAACTATTCTATTATGGTTGATTTGATATGTACTACCTCGGACAACCGAGATGATAGCATCTTCATGTACTAAGGAGGTTTTGTAATGCTCTTTGGTATATGTAGGTGTTACAGTTACCTTTAAGACAGACTTAGTTATTAGCAAATTGACTTTCACCGCCTCCCTGTGGACTAGATACCCTACTTACCTCTGCCTATTAGTTAGCATTGACTTAGGTTTATTTTTATTTAGGGGACACAACAATACCCTTATCATTTGGAAAGATAGAAAAACTGAGCCAGAAGTATATTCGACCATATGATATTTTGGATAGGGTTGGGGAGGTAGCCTATTGTTTGACACTTCCTTCGGTACTTGACAAAGTCCATAATGTATTCCATGTGTCACAAATGAGGAAGTATGTGATATATCTTACTTATATAATAGAACTTGAGACGGTGAAGTTAGATCATTCTTTGACATATGAGAAGATAGATAAGAGGATACTATACATGAAGGTGAGAAAGACTCGTAATGGTGAGGCGGTACTAGTCAAGGTGTTCTAGTCGAATCACAGTGTAGAGGCAACGACGTGGGAGGCTAAAGATGCTATGAAGGAACAGTGTCCTGATTTGTTTGATCATGTATGAATTAGGTTCCGTGGACGTAACCTTCTTTTTAGAGCGGTAAAGGAAGATATAGGTACCAAAAATACCGTAAATTTTTGTTTTTGCATTGGAGTTAACATATGTGTTACTTAGAATATGTGTTTGCAAGTCTTGTTGTTTTGGAGTCGGGTTTCGAGTGGTTAGAAGAGTGTACGAACTTCAGAGACGACATTCTTTTTAGGGGGGAGATTGTAATACCCATCAATTACATAGGGCATTTTTTATAGGATGCTCAACCGAGCAAGGGTAATGCTCGATCGAGCAACCCTTGGTCAGGGTCAAGTTGTGAGAGCAAAGTTTCTGATTGTTCCTATATAGTTTAACTCGACCGAGCATGAGTGTAACTCAATCGAGTCGAGTCTGCTCGATCGAGCAGAGGTACGTTCCTTGATTGAGCAAACTTCTCCTCATAATATTCAAATATTTTTTTCTCCTTTCTTTTACCAGAAACAACAGCTATATTCCACCCCCTTACCATGGACTTCAACCCTCTTTTGTAACCTTACCCCCCAACTCTCCCACTCTTTCTTTGCTGAAATCCTAGATCTGAAACACTGGCTTTCCCCTTACCTTTCCCTTTTCCTAGCTCACACACCACAAAAACACCTTCAGTTCCAACGTCAGCTTTCCCTTTCTTTTCGGTAAAAGGTAAAAATTATATTAATTTAAAAAATGGTAACCATACATAAGAAGGGGAGCCCAAAGACTCGTTCCTCTTATCAAAATTCGGCCAAACAGATACCGTAAGCCCATATGTGGTGTCTCCACTCCAATAGACTAACCTCTAACTTGACACCTAATCTCTAGCAACAAAACTTATCCTCAAAAAATCTAAATAAGAGGGAGATAGGATATCAAACCCTAGATTGAACCCCTTGATCTTCTTCGCCATTTCCTCGACCCTCCCATCTTCAATTACACTGTTGTTCCATATTATGGACAATGGGGAGATAAGATATCAAACCCCAGATACAACAGCCTTGTTCCATATTATGTCATTCTTGATGCCTAGACCTCCCTCCATTTTAGGTTTGCAGACTTCTTCCCATGAGACTGTAACACCCACATATATCAAAGAGACTTACCAAGGCCTATCTTAGTAAATAGGAGCGCTACCATCTCGGTTGGCCGAGGTAGTCAATATCAAATTGACAACAACGAAACGACATTTAAATAAAAGTAAGGTTTAAAGTGATTACAACATTGTCTCTAACCAAAAGTCAGTACAACGTCTCCAAACCAATATAGAAACTCAAAATTAAAATCTAATAACTATGACACGGCGAAAGGTAAGACTCATCATCCAACGGCATCTCATCCAATCCTAACGCATGCTCAATAGAATTTTTGCTAAACTCCTGCTTACCATTCCATAATGGGACACAGTAGTTTTGAAAACATACAAGGGGCTAGTACATTATAAATCAACCAATTCAATATCACAATCAAACAACCATAACAAAGAAACCAGTATAGTTTCCAAACTCTGGTAACCGAGTTCCCACCGAAACGGTAACCCATGCCAACGCTAGATTCCAGATCTGAACGTCGTATCACCTACCAATACCAGACCGCAGCACTGGACATCAAAAGCCCTCTTATCACAACGAGAGTTCCTAGATCATTAATGTGCGTACCCGCCACAAGAGGCGAACTCGGGGTGTGAAACCGTCTGTTGCAAAAGATCGCCAAAATAGAACCAATCACAGTCACAATCACAATCACAATCATAATCATCATCATCATAGCCATCATCAACAATCATCATCAACAACAACCATAATCAATCAACATATAAATCTACTGAGTAGGAAACTCTACCTCAAAACAAATCTGCAACAATGGTAGGCAAGACTAGAATCCTTCTTCTATGAATTTCCCTCCTAACAATCATACAATTAATCTATATAACCAATCTATTGTAATTACTTAATTCTCAACCCTAATTCATATTATGGTTCCAGTATATCTATCCAACAATATTAATTAAACTAGAGATTAGGAAACTTACGACGACGATCGATGCAAAGGACGATTCCAACTAGCAACAATGACAATCAAGAGCCTAGTAATGGATTAGGGTGATAAAGGAGAGATTAAGGAGAGTGTTTAAGGTTAATGAAGTCTTTAAACTTAAGAAATCCTTTTATAACCCCTTAATCATCCTAATTCAAAACCGCTCAAAAAATCCATCAGACCGGCCGCGTACTCACCATACTCGGCCGAGTTCCACCTAGCCAGAGAGCTGCCTAAGTGACAGACTCGACTACTCGGCCGAATACAACTTACTCGGTCTAGTCCAGACTCCCTACTTGACCGAGTACCCAACTAACAGAATACGGAGTATTATAGTCATCCCTCCTTAAAAACGAACTTCGTCCTCGAAGTTCACAATCCAACACACTGCATAAACGCAACATCATCCTCTACTACAACTCCCCACATAATCGAGTATTAAACTCAAACGAAGCATACACGAAGTCTCCACCAAACACAACTAAGACGAATAATAAGGCAAACGTCTTACAAAAACTAATACAGAATATTACAGTATTTCCCCCTTAAAACAAACTTCGTCCTGGAAGTTCACACCTTCCTTACTAACAAAAGACACCAGGCAGTGAAGCAAACAGCAACACCGTTACATACCAAAGGTACCCTCCAAAATTGTCACAATCCAAACTAATATCATAACTTAAGTTTCCAACAATACATACATCGACCGTTACCAAACTAAAATTCATTCACAAGACATACGAACTACCACCGTCAAACGTTATTACTAACATCTCAACATTCCAACGATGTCATTAAACAATCTACACCTGAAATATGTATGACTTCTCGTTTTAAACCAATACCCACTCCATTAAAATATACATTAGACTTCCCCTTACTCATTTTCAGCCCATAAGTATTAAAGAAGGTAGCAAAAGTTTTAAGGACAGTCATGATAGAGTTCACATCTCCTTTGCAAAATAGTAAGAGGTCATCAACAATAATCAAATGAGTCAATTTAAGAGGTTGTCATAGTGGGTGGTATCCGAAAGTCTATCTCTGTAATGAAGTCCATGAGTCTCGATAAATAATCAATGCAAATAGTAAACAAAAGGGGAGAAAAGGGGTCGCCCTGTCGAAGACCTCTTTGACCTTTAAATAACCCAAACATGTTACCATTGAGGCTAAGTGAATATGTAGCAGTTGTGACACATTGTATCACCAATTGTCTGAATTGAGAGGTGAATTCTAGGGCATGATGCATCTGCTCAAGAAGCACCCATTCTATTGTGTCATATGCTTTCTGAAGGTCCATTTTAAAGAGATACCTTGGAGAAATAGACTTGTTGTCATATAGTTTAATGATATCCTGACAGATGATGATATTTTCCATGATTGCTTTCCCTTTCTTTATACTAGACAACACAAAATTACTCTCAACTCTTGTACCACACTCTAAGATAAGATCATGATTAGCTTAGGGTTTGATGTGAAGTTGGGTGGGAGTATTAAATTGTTCTAGGGCTTCTTCTCAAAAAAATTATGTCTTCAAGGCTAGGCTTATGGGTTGTTGTTGATGTCAGTTTTGAAAGAATCTTTTGACTTGATGCTTTAAAAGCACATTTTTTGTGTGTGCAGTTGTTTGGTTTGACAAAGTCAATGTTTTTTCCACTATATTTTGTGAAGATGATGATGCCATGGTGTTGGGCTGCAAATATGGGTCATATTTTGGTAAAGGCATTACTAGGGAAAAGCCCATCAAGGGTTTTTTATATGTGGACAAATGGGGGTGATTAAAAGGGGGTGGTGGAGGCTTAATAAGATACAGAAAAATCTCCATATTTACTAACTTTAGCAGACTAATCACATCATAATCACCTAAAACTTGCTTTCTACCACAACCAAGATTAATCCTACCCTTCTACCATATTTCGCACACATTCCCCGTTAATTTATGGGCGAAATCCCTCAAAAACTTGAAGTTAATCACATTGCTTTGCACACAACTTTGTATTTGAGCAACCCCACCAACATAATCCACATGACTATTCCTATAAGCAAACTTACCTCCATAACTTACTCTCAAATTAACAGTAAACGTATCCATGTCTACAACAAAATATACGCCATAAGTCCATAACGTAATGATAGGTAATAAAACCAACAACAAACCATGTAAATAAAGTAATTAACTTCACGAAATAATGAAATTAACTTTAGGAAATTAACTTCAACAAAAATACCGCTTCTAAATAAGAAACTGAGAAATTAGGGTTTCCTAAAAAAAATAAAATTAAATGTAATATAAAGTTGTGAGAGTGAAGATAATTACTTAACAATTAATCTTGATCGATCCTTAGATTAAAAAAAAGATGGGGATTTTCTCACTTGTACTCCTCAACTTTTTCATTTTCTCACTCTTGTACCCAATGGCGGACCCAAGGGTGCGCACAACACTGCACGTGCGCACCCTTGATTGGTGTTTTTTTTTTTAATTTTAAAATAAACGATACTACAGAATATATAAAATCTGCGTTTGGTAAAATGCACACAAAGAATGGTGGCTTAGCGGAAAGGCCAGCAACTTCAATGCATGTGGTCGCGGGATCAAGCCTTCCTAAGCACACTTTTTTTCTCCTTTGCTGTGTATATCTTTCCTTTTCCACTTTCTTTTTAGGGTTATTTAACGAGATTAATCCATCCTATGTCTTCCATTCTCGAATTACTCCATTCTATGTTTTATCCCATATTAATCTTATCTGTCCACTCCTTTTTCTCATATTACACTAATGGAAGGGCAACCTGTTAAACAGGTTACCCTTACCTTTGCAAAATATTAAACGCTATTAACTTCCCTTTTTATTTAGTAAAATCTTTCATCTCTCCATTCCTCTTTATTTATCATCCTATCATCCTCCATTTTCGAACCAGTTGAAGCTTCATCATCTACCACTAATCAATGGTTAAGGTAAATGTTTTCTATTTCAATAATTAAAAATACAAGAATTGCTCTGAGTGTCACTCACGCATAGGCTACAGAGTCTACATTTGAAGGCTTGAACCATAATAAAAAGCAGGACGGAACAAGCTGATGAATGATTTAATAATTGACATCATTAACAACGTATAGTAACCTAAACCCAAAAATTAGTATAATACCCAATTTTTATGGTTTATTGCAATGATGGTAATTACAGGACAACATTTGGCTTGGTGAGATATTTTTTGCAGGTTGTGATTGATTGCTAGACTGTTCAAAGTTTTCATCTTTGATTTATTCTTCTCTAATTGATTAAATCAGCCAAATATATGAAACTCGTACTCCTTAATTATAAATGAAGATGAAGAAGATGCACACCCTAGTTCATTGGGTGAAGAAATTGAAGAGGAAATGTGGTAAAAATAATAAAAGGAAGAATAATGGAAGAACAAAAATTTTTTACCCACATCAATTCCCTACTTCACAAATCACAATCGAAGGTATTTGATGTTTACATAGCAAATGTTTCCTGAGATTTGGGCTTGTTGAAATCGATGAAGATGAACAAGACAAAATACCCTTTTCATTGTGTGAAGAACTTGGGGAAAATATGGGAAAAATAAAAAGGAAGAAGAAGATAATTAAAGGAAAAAATACGACAGTTGAAGAAGATGAAGGAAGTAAGAGGAAAGAAGAGATAGATAGGTGAAGAAGGTTTTGGAGGAGTAAAAAAGGTTAAATAAAAAAAAAAGGAAGAAAAACTGTTGAGAAATAAATATTACCTGGTACAACAGGTAAACATTACGCCTGGTGTAATATGAGAAAAATGAGGGAAAAGATAAGATTAATATGGGATAAAACATAGGGTGGAGTAATTTGAGAAGGGGAGACATATGATAGATTAATCCCATTAAATAACCCTTCTTTTTATCATCTAAACTTTTAACTTTTCTTTCTTCCCTTTTTCTTTTTTCGCCTATATTTTTTTGGTGTAAATTGCCCAACCTTCAAGCTCTATTTTTCAAATTCCCTCTTCCCAATATTTTAATTTATATTGTTAGTCTCTAATTATTATAGAGTGAATGATTTTATAAATATTTTCTTACTTTTGTTTTGATTCTTTGTTGTCTATTTGAGATTTTGCATTATAGATTTTGAGTACTTGTTCCTTTGACTGACATTCTCATAGATCCTTGATTGCTAAAACTTCAATTTGAATAATAGAGCCCGAATTTAGAATGTATAATTACAATTTACAAATTTGAAATCAGAATTACGTATATGTACATACTATGCGTCACTTTAGATTGATAAGGAAATACAATGGTTTAGAGTTTTTTTAAAAAAAATTCCCAAAAGAAGAATCTCAATTAGTGCTCACTATTAAAGAATTACATCCTTTTATTAATACTAATTAAATATCAATACTTCAAAAGCTGATGCTTCTGTCCCTCGTCGGATGACTTTAATTTAATTAGAACTAATACTTTTTTTTTGGCATGATGTTTACTATATTGACGATGACAATTTAATCATTAATAATTTACTATGTTGCTCAAGTTTTTTTTCTTAAATTGTACACTCCCATTCGTAACCTCCTAGGTCCGCCACTTCTTGTACCCCTCTTTTAAAAAAAAAATAAACTTTGACAGACAATAACTTTAGGCTACTCAGAAGATGGTAATTTTTTTTCAAACCGTACGTCTTTACGATCTTCTGCTTGAGAAAAAAATTATTGTTTTTTGAATTTATAGTTAGGAATTATGTTCGGTCAAAGTTTTTTTGATGGAATAAACTTTGACTGATGAGAACTCCAGGATACAAAATCCGAATGCAATGATTTTTGTTTTTCAAATTTACTGTCTTTACGAGATATCCGATTTGGGAAAAAAAATTATTGTCTTCTGAAATCAGAGCCAAGAGTTATTGCCGGTCAAATTTTTTTCTCGGAAAAAGAGGGGTACAAGTGAGAAAATGAAAAGAGTGAGGGATATAAGTGAGAAAATATAAAAAAGATAAATAATGTGAGAGGTTTGCAGTTTGCACGAGTGTTGATAATTTGAAAGGTTGGGGGAAAACACTGATAATTAATGGGAGATGTTTGAGTGCATGTGTGTCTTGCGAGTGCTATAGCAGGGTATATAAAGCAAATGGTAAACTGGGTAATTTACGTTTTTTTGGTCCGAATTCACTTAGGATACCAAAATTTGATGGGAGTAACAGTTTGAGGTATTAATTTCAAATAAAGTTTTAATAAGGTAATAAATTTTAAAAAGTGAACATATAAGAGTGTTTTCTACCCTTAATCCAGAAAGTTATCTTATAAACCCTCCGTCCCGCTCAATTATTGTCCGTTCATTTTGACACAAAGACTAAGGAAAGAGTGTGAGACCATTTGTAATTTTATTTAGTGGATAACAATTGGATAATAGTCTTATTGAAAGATCAAATTACTCATAGAGTATCTTCCAAATATAAAAAGAATAACAATTTGATGTAACACCTAAAAAGAAATATAACAACAGTTGACCGGCCGGAACTGAGAGAGTATTACTCCATCATATTCTCAATAACATTCTCCATTTCTATTTTCGTCTATTCACAATATTTTTTCTATTTTCTTTTTTTAGTAAGTGTTTGTGTGATACAAATTTAATTGTATGGTAGGGTAGTGTATTTATGTGGTCCAAATTTAATTATATGGTGGAGTAGTGCGTTTGTATGAAGTGAAAAAGGTACGTTGAGAATATGTGGGTTATCGTATGGTGGGAAATTACCCCAAAGGCCAGAATCCCCACCTTGCAATTTTATAACCAAAACAAATCTTTCCTTTGTTCATTATTAAAAATGACATCCATAAAATCAGATTCAGATGAAGTGAAAAAGTATAAAGTAGTTGTTGTTGGAAGTGGCAATTGGGGGAGTGTCGCCGCCAAACTTATTGCATCCAACACGCTCAACCACAACAATTTCCATGGTATTTCATCAATCTCCATCCATTAATTTTCTTATTATTTGTCATTTTCCTTAATAAAGCATTGGTTTAATTTGCGTGTTAATGGTGTAATGCAGATGAAGTTCGGATGTGGGTTTACGATGAAACGTTGCCAAATGGGGAAAAATTATCAAACGTCATTAATCAAACTAATGTAAGCACATTTGCCTTGAGATCACTTCTCTATTTTATTAAGTGTTTTTTTTTCTTTCTTAATCTAGGATTCAAATTGTTAATGACATTGCATTTCAATGTGAGACTATAATTTTAGTTTGTAAGTTGGGTTTGATATAGATATTGGGAGAATCCGCCCCCAAAAGCTAGGTCGAAGGGTGGTAGAGCCCAATTCTATATAAATCCCACACGACCAATGTGGGACTCATGTCCGATACCATGCAATGGACCGTAACAGAATGATTACGGGGTGTCCACCTTTAACGACAGTGAGTGAGGCGTCCTACTCATCAGGTGCTCTCACGAAGAGGCACACGGCTGGCCAAGAAGTTAATTACCATATCAAAACCCACTTTGTTTGATGATGGGCAATTTTAAATTATATTCTTCCTAAAATGCCTAAAACTCTGCTTTGATGAAAATGGTTGTAGGAGAATTACATTCATTTTCTATTGAATGAACCTAATTGAAACTGACAAATTTGTTTATGCCTGATTTTCAGTGCAAATATTTGTTTTTTTCGGCTATATTATATGGAGTAGAAGTAAAAAATTGCTCCATGCTAGTCCCTAAGTGGCTAAGTCCCAACAACCACTTTGAACAAAATTTGAGTGCGCATCGTTCATCTCTGATTCTTACTCATCATTGTTAAATGTAAAAAAACTGTTGTGGATGATGTGTCAAAAAGCAATGCTGATGGGACACAAGTTCCACTATGTCTAAACTTATAGATAATAAAAGACACAAGGATTAGATATGGAAATTTCAATATGAATAACGATATGGGCTTTGGAAATCGTAATTGCTGAATATAACACACAAAAGTACAACCCAAAGTACGCAAATTTAAACTCAATTAGATAAAAAGGAAAAGACGCTGAAAAATGGTTAGAGGCAGTGTTGCTTCGACACTGCCATGTGCAGTGTCTAGTGTCGACACGAGGAAGTAATAGTTTTGGAAGTCTTTCATTGCTTGTTTAGTTATTTATCAGTCTCTACTTAAAATTGCCTATAAAATTGGATTTGAATATAACCTTTCATTTGGTGCCATATTATTGCTCTTTTTCATAGGAAAATGTCAAGTACCTACCCGGTGTTAACCTCGGAAAAAACGTCATTGCTGATCCAGACCTTGATCATGCTGGTACTCATATATTTTAGCACGCTTTTTCTATAACTGCAAGCAAGTAACCGATAAATGCTTCGCCTAGTGGTTAAATACTTAAAAATGAGGTTTTGAGTATACTAAGTGCGCACTTACTAATCTGCAAAAGTTTAATAATATTGGGCGTAAGTATTGATTGATTCAAATTTGTGAGCTTTTGTGCAGTGAGAGATGCAAATATGTTGGTTTTTGTGACTCCTCATCAGTTCGTTGAAGATGTTTGCAAGAGACTTGCGGGAAAGATACGAGGAGATGTGGAAGCCATTTCTTTGATCAAAGGCATGACGCTCAAAGTGGACGGGCCGTGTATGATCTCGTCTGTGATATCTAAGCTCCTTAACTGTAGTTGTTGTGTGTTAATGGGTGCAAATATAGCAGATGAGGTAATTACACATGTTTCTTATAGCTAAAGTTAAGCTGATTCATTGGGCTTGTATATTAAAATCACTCTGCCTTATTAATAGATTGCCATGGAGAACTTCAGTGAAGCAACAGTAGGATATAAAGAAAGTAGAGAAGTTGCAGAGAGGTGGGCTCGACTATTTTGTACACCTTATTTTAAAGTCAAAGCTGTGAGTACTATATTTATGCTTTTCCGCAATTTCTCACAATATCACACATATTCGGACAATGTGATTCTCAACTTAATTTTCATAATTGATAATTCCGAAGCAACCTTTTTGTGCTTATAATATAAGGATAAGGCCCCTTCCCACCATGGGCAGAAACTTTTGAGGCATTTGGATAATACTTCTGGTGTTGACTTGTAGCAGGGGTTTGTAAATGGAATTTTCTGTCGACTTCATGTGAAACTCTTATGAGGTGTATAGTACTGAGATTACTGACCAGTCAATTCTATACAAAAATACCAATCCAAGAAATGTCTGTAAAATCAGACATCAGACCATATTCTGTTCTAGATGTAGGTAAGTCTTACAGGGTACTTGTTTGAAAACAGGTCCAGGACATTGAAGGTGTCGAACTGTGTGGTACGCTGAAAAATGTAGTGGCTATTGCTGCAGGTGTGGTTTCAACTTACTAATATTATTTTCCAACTCAGAATTTTGCCAATTTCTCAATGCATTAAGGAGGTTTTTGCCTTATTTACAGGATTTGTGGATGGATTGGATATGGGAAATAACACAAAGGTGGGATGATTCTCTGTTTATAGTTTTCTCCATGCAATATGATATATGAGACAAAATCTTTGTGAAATAAGAGGGAAGCAATGATGTTCAATTTCTGTTACATGAAGTGGAATCTACTATTCTTTGTATCCTTCCTAAGCGCCAGAACTTATGTCGCATTAAACTGTTGGAGGACTAATAAATGGTGTAAAAATACGCCTATCTACAAGTCTTGAACAAACCTAAACGATCATTGATTGTAGTGGTAACATAAGTGAACTATATTTCAGGCTGCTATTATGAGGATTGGATTGAATGAAATGAGGGATTTCTCCAGACGACTGTACCCGTCGGTCAGGGATGATACCTTCTTTGAGAGTTGTGGAGTGGCTGACCTTATTGCTACTTGTTGTAAGAAACCACGCTATGCTTTATTTAGTCAATATGTTAGTTATTTGCTTTGCTGATTTGCTCAACTTATTAAATCTCTTATACCACAGTTGGAGGAAGAAATAGGAAAGTTGCAGAGGCCTTCGCAACTGGTGGAGGAAAAATGTAATTATTTATAACTAATATTTTTTTAACCTACCTAATAGTTACTTGTTGAGGGATCCCAATGATTGTTTATTTCTACTCATGTTCAGGCCCTTTGAGGAGTTGGAAGCTCAGATGTTGCAGGGGCAGAAATTACAGGTACCCTCTGAATTCTTTTTACTATCTTACGAATTTGTTATTTGTAATGTTTGGTTGTTTGGTAATGTGATAAAAACATACTTATTGAAGCTGTGAAAATAATGGTCTAATATTATTTCTGTCTTGATCTCGGAAGCAGAGGTGGCAGCCTTATACCTTCGTTTTTTTGCCATAAATGTTACCACTATTGTTCATTTGTGTATCCTTCAAAACCTTAACAAAGAGACTGTCCTACATTGTCATTACCTACATTTAAAACTATGGAGTTGGTATCTGGTACTTCAACAAACAGGACATGAGAAATGGTTATGATATCACTGGTAATTTATCAAAAAATGCTATGAGAAAACAGTGAAAGGAATTAACTAATGTCTCAGGAGTTGAGTCGTCTTTTGAGAGGTCAACATGGCAAATAGTATTGTGAGAATTTTTTTTACCTCGAGAGTACTCAATAGGTGTCTTATGTAGACTAAAGCCATATCTTTATTCTGGTTTTGAAGGGTGTCCTCACCGCGAAAGAAGTTTATGAGGTTTTGAGAAACAACAAATGGCTGGATTCATTCCCTCTTTTCAGTACAATCCATGATATTTGCATTGGTGAGAAACCGGTTTCAGCAATAGTACATTTACGATGATATTCAGTCAGGATTCATTACAGTCTTCAAGTTTCCTAAAATCAAAAGTCCTACATATTCCTTACTCTCACGCAAGTTTTGGTATTGCCGTGCAAGATAGAAAAATAAGAGCAAGTTCTTGGGACTACAAATGTAAACTTGGCTCTTAGTTCCTTTAATTTTTTAAACCGGTAGCATTCCTTGTACCTTTTTTTTAACCGTACTTTTACACCATTTGTCCCGGCTACGAAAAGTATTTTGCAAAATTTTGATTTAATTACTCGAAAGTACTTAGAAAATTATGTGATATGTGATAGTGTATATATTAGCAAATAGGTTTTCTTATTGGATCACAAAATCTGGTATTAAACTTCTAATAGTAGAAAAAACATCACAAATAAGACCCTACAATCAGATGATATGAGCATGGTACAACCAATACCAATCTAATTGAGCTTATATGCAATTTTTTCGAGCTTTGAAATTTTTTTAGTTACATTTTAATTTTTTAGGTGTCAAAATTAAAATCTAATTGAGCTTATATGTATTGTTTTTTAGTTTCATAATAATATTTTGAGATTAGAATTTATATAAAGGCATTCATATTTTTTTTTTCCAGTAAAGCTCGTAAAATGTACATATAAGCTCAACTTCTTTATTATAAAACTCGAAATCTATAGTACCAGTTGTATAACTTGGTTGTATAATCTACTAATTGGAAAAACATCCACTACAAGAAAACAACATTAAGGCGAATTTGGCGACTGAAATCAGTTGTCAAGACCCAGTCGCAGGCCTTAGTCGCCAAATAAAATTCGGGCGACTGATTTCGGTCGCCAAATTTGGCGACTGGCCATTATCATTATCAAAACTCAATACTAACAACACTAACACTAATCAAAATTACAAATACTAACAAAAACAATACTATCAACACTAACACTAACCAATTTATCATTATCAAAACCCAATACTAACAACACTAACACTAATCAAAATTACAAATACTAACAAAAACAATACTAACAACACTAACACTAACCATTATCAAAACCCCCCAATTAATCTAAGGATTCAAATTACACCAAACATATAACTATCTAAAAACCAATAATCATCACAAATGTTTATATAAACAAATAAAATCAACTTAATACTAGTAGGAATCACAAATTAAACAAACAAAAAATATTAATTTAAGGATTGAAATTAGAACAAAGATACCTTCACCAATTAGAACTGTAACACCCGGAAATGTACCCTATTTTTCTAGTAGAAATATTTTACGAAACCTTTTCAGCAAATTTAAGTTTTAATTTAGAATTTAAAGTTTCGAGTCGAATTTAAAATTTCCGAGTTCGTATTTGGAATTTCCGCGAGATTCCATGAGAATCCCGTCTTAAGGCGAGTTTGACTTTTCTTGACTTTTAAGTCATCTTTGACTTTTCTTGACTTTTAAGTCGTCTTTGACTTTTCTTGACTTTTGAGCCGTCTTTGACTTTGGTTGACTTTTCCTTATATAAGTCATACTACCACTTAACCTATTTTCATTCACAACACAATTCAACATCTCCTTCTTCCTTATCAAACCACCAAAACATAAACCCCCTTCCTTGATCGATCTTAAGATGATCGCTACGTCTTCATTTCTTGTTGGAATTCACGTAAGTTCGTCTCATTCTTTCCCTATTACCTTCCTCTATCCGTATTAGTAATAAAATTACCGTCTTTCTCGCTTTTTAAATTATCCGTCTTTCTCAAGGTGAAATATATTCATCTTTTATTACCTAATTGTAGGTGGAGACCACTAGGAAGGCTAGTAATCGATTAAAGAGCGTAAAGGTAAACGTGAAGGGTTACTCGGTAATCATTTACGTGTTTTGCATGCTTTATATATGTTTAAATCGTATTAGAACACGATTAGAAGCTTAGGAATCATGTTATGATTTATGATTGTTTGTTATTTGATGATTGTTGATGATGAATATTGATTGTTGATAATTATTAGAAGTGAATTAGGAGAATTGAAAATGATAGGAATGGTGTTGGTGTTCTCGGGTAGAAGGGGTTCCTGGCCGAAGGACCGGCAGCCGGTCTAGTGCCCGGCTGGGAATTTCCTGCACCGACCCTTTTTCGTAGAATGATCATAACTCCTTCGTTACTTGCTTGTTTTGGGCTTGTGACCACTCGTTGGAACCGTAAGAGGATAAGCTATCACCTCGACTTGGAATTTCTGCATTCCCATATCTAGAACTCTAGTTATGACCGTTTGAAGTGGACCCTTGTTTTAGTTAGTTTCCAAACTTGTGTTTTTGTGTGTAGTTGTGCTCCGAGCCGGGGTACCGGCCGCCTCCTCCACACCGGCCTGGAACACGGCTGTGTTTCTCTTCTTGAATTTCTAAACTCGTAATTTATATAGTTCGCATGATTCGTTTATCGTATAATTTTACGTAGTGACTTATAATATTCATGTTTTGGATATATGATATTTCATTCGCTTGTATCACATGTTTTGTGACGGTTTTTGCTATGTCCCACTTTGAGTCGGTTTTTACAAATGATACGGTTTGAGCACTATTTTGTCTTGTGCTTTGTACTCTCATTCCCTTGGCTACCTTCCCGTTCGTAAGGCTGGAATGTCGGAACGGAGAGGTATCCTACTGCTTAATTGCATGTGTAGTGGGCATACGACGACGTTGTTGGGAGTTGAACGCTATGCGTTGATCGACCCGGCCGTCAAATGTTGTGTACTTGCGAGGTGGTGTTATTTGCATGTAGCGTACCGCTTGTTATGAGGCTTGAGCTCTTTTCCGCCTCTTTCGTGAATTGATCTAACCGAATTTGGGGTACTCGGCATATATATTTAAGACCGAGTCTTGGATGCGAAACGTTTATCGCATGTCGAATCGGAACACGTTATTCCGAGAGTCTGGCCAGGTTTAGACTAGGACCGTATTATTATCGTCGTCCTACCGGAGGAAATTAGTCTACATATACGAAATGTGATCGTGTATGCGTTCAGGGAAATGTGATCCCGTGGATGCCTGTTAATCATACTTGCCATGTACACGATGCTAGTGCGTTTCATTTACCGTGAGAGTTGTCGTCTTTGAGTCGTCGTTCTTTGAATGCGTGATTTCATGATATTATTCATGGTCATTGCATGATTGGACACCGTCAATGTCTTGGTTCGTGAATGGATGATAATATGTTGATTTATTGTGATCATCGCATGACTTGACTTGGTTTGTCTGTCGAGTCTCAATCTTATCAATCTTATACCGCTAACGGTGAGATGCAAGCCCTAGTGAGCGTATTCGGTTGCCTAAGAGTGTCTTCCCCGAGTCTTTGAATAACATGATGGTTTCGGATTTGTTTTCCATATGCTCTTATCATTATCTATCGAATTGCCTATCTATCCTTATCGTATCTCACATGTATATCTATATGTATGCATGCTCTACTTTTGTATTTCCTTCTATGTACGTTTAATGTGATATGGCTGGGAGAACCCGGAGTTACTCCCCACTGATTGTGGCGTTCATGTTTTTCATGAATGAACAGGTTGCTTGCATGGATGGCTTTTTGCTTATGCTATTTTGGGTTCGGGTGTGAGCTAGCGGGCGTTGTCCCTGGATGAAACACCTCTAGACGTTGTTTAGCTAGTTGCTAATTACTTTGTCTTTTGTTAACACTTTGAGAGACTACGTCTCTTGTGGTATTTTTATTTAGTTTGTAATATTTTGACACTCCTCGTATTTTTCTATCTTGCATGTATAAAGGTTTTTAAAATACCGTATTTTCCGCTATATAATTCACATGCTTGTATGTTTTATATTTCCGCATTCGAGAGGGTTGTCACAAGAACAAACAAAGCAACACAAGAAGAAGGAGGGGACAAAATCCGGCCGTGATAGTGTCGGAGTGGTGGTTGACGGAGTCTTGTAGTGGTGGTGTCGGTTTAGAGTAATAGTGGGGGTTTTGTTTTCGGTTGATTGAAAATTGGTAAAGTAAGAAAGTGTGCGGATGATTTGCGATTCCAGAACTAATAACCAAATTGGCGACTGAAATGGTAGTCGCCAAATTGGCGACTGAAATCAGTCGCCAAAAGGCCTGTTCAGTCGCCAAATTGGCGACTGATTTCAGTCGCCAAATTGGCGACTGATTTCAGTCGCCCGTGTTTTTTTTTTAAATTCTCAGGATTGTTTCAGTCGCCAATTTGGCGACTATTTTCGGTCGCCCGAGTCTATTTTCAATCGCCAATTTGGCGACTACTAGTATCAGTCGCCTTATTACAGTCGCCTGAAATAAGAATTCTTGTAGTGATCACACCCCCAAAATTTCGGTTAGTATAAAATAATAAAAGATAATTTTCCTAAAATTTTCGGCCAAAAAAATAAGAAGGAAATAAAACACTTTTCTTATTTTATAAAATTGAATAATCAAAAGATTAGTAAAGAATAAGCTCGTCTTTAAAATCAGCATCTTGACGATTACAAAAATATTAATTTCCTTAAAAGAATTTTGGTCGATATAGGAATATGGAAACCAAAATAATTTTCTGATTTTGTAAAATTAAAATATCTAAAGAGATGGAATGGAGTTAAATCTCGCTATTATACATTATAATTTTATTACATACTCCCTCTATTCAACTTTTATCTTCTCATTTCAATATAATACTCCTCTCATATATTGGAGAAATGGGAAGATAAAAGTTGAGCGGAGGTAGTAAGAGTTATGAGATATTGCACTACAACATGTACATATGATTTTCTGTAATATATTCCCTTTATGCATCCCTCGTACCTTTCACTCGTTCTTTTTCGGTTAATTATATTAGACTGCAGCCTATCATCGCAACTCGTTCTTTTTCAGTTAATTATATTAGACTGCAGCCTATTATCTATTATATCACTGTCTTAATTTGTTTTATTTTCTATTTCGTTTATAGATTAAGATGTCAAATCTAACCAAACTTGACTATGCGGCCCTCGACATATCTGGCAATAATTATTCTGAATGGGTGTTGGAGGCTGGAATACACCTTGATGCTAATAGTATGGTATACCATTAAAATGAAAAACAATGAATCCGCACAAAATAAAGCCAAAGCTATGATTTTTCTCCGTTGTCATAATGATTATATTTAATTGTAAAAAAATCAGGCGTACATTGAAGATAGCGAAGTAAATTTTTAACTCCATTCCAATGACATTGAGTTGGAGAAGAACTATATTTTGCTAAAAGATTACCAGAAAATGATATATCGGGTTGTGTATGACTAGCAAGCTACATCAAAGCTCAAATGACACTAAAGAGTGGTACCTGGAGTTCAAAATACAATGTATTATCCCTCATAGTTATTGATATTGGAACAGAGTTAAACATTTATTTCGCTATATTCGAGATACATCTGATTTTTACAGTTAAATATTCATATTTCAGCCCGTCATGGAGATGACAACGCGGAAAATTCATAGCTTTGGCCTTATTGATACAGCTCCCCACTTTAATAGTATCACCAGATTATTAGCATCAAGGTTTATTTCAGCCTCCAACACCGATTCAGAATAATTATCATCAGATATATCAAGGGCCGCAAAGTCAAGTTTGGTTAGATTTGACCAAGTGATAATAGATCATAGGTTGTAGTCCGTAAGATAGTTAACCGAAATAAAAAAGCGAGTTGCAATGAAAGATACAATCATACGGATGCATACAAGAATATACGACCAATAATCATATATACATGTGGTAGTGCACTATCACAAAACTCTTATACGGACTATAATGTAATCGCAGACAAAGCTAATCTACTATATACTAAAGAGGAATCATTTGAAGGCCTGTTATTGGCTAATGAGTTTTGATCAAACAAAAAAACAATGGGTCCCACATTTTCTAATTTATAAATGAAATATGTTTGTTTTAATTTATAAATAATATATGTTGTTGTACGTATATGGAAATTTCACACTAAAATTTCCCGAAAAAAAAATTACTCTGGTATTCATAAAATACATGATTTTTGTTGTTGTGATAAACACTATGAAAGATTGGTGTATAATAAGGATTAATTAATAAATATGTGGCTATATGATCATTATTTCTGTGCTTTTTGCGAGAAATATGTGGAGGCAACGTCAAGTTATTTTTTAGGAGTTTGTTTTTAGGCAGGGCAGAGAGCGAGTGAGTGAGATTACATGAGACACAACAAAAAATGAATTTATAGGTTTGTGATTTTCTGAAACTAGAATTTGAGTAAGATGAGGAGCGGATTATAAGCTCAAACATAGGGAATACATACATGAGTCAATCTATTCTTAATTGTGTTTGTTAAACCATTTACTCGGATCTTACAGTCATTAATCAATTATGTTAATTTCATTATTAAAAAGCGCACTTATAAAAAATTTAGTATATGTTTAACCAAACTTCTTATTGAGTTTTTTTTTTAAAAAAAAACACAAGTTGACCAAACACATACTCTATATTTCGTTATTACTCAAAAGTTAAATATATCAACACTTTTAAAAAATTAAACTTGCGAAACAAAAATTTATGTTTAATAAATTAGGCCAAATATGCTCTTAATCAACATGAGATTAGATTCCAGGTTCGGTTAGGGAGAATAATAATCTATGTCTTATTTATTAGAGTAACGTTTAAAAATTTTCATGTATATACTTCTTATTCCAATAATAACGCCTATAATTACGACCCGTGCATTTTTTGCACGGGTTTATAACTAGTTGAATAAAATTTAGAAATCATGATGCATGCTTTTTCAACGTGGCAATGTGGGAGTTATTTGTTTGCATAGCAAGGGAGTTATTTAATACCATACCCGTGCAGTTTGGGTATGATATTAAATATAGACTAGTTTTAAACCCGTGCAGATTGCACGAGTATGTTATTAAAAAATTTTTATTATGAAAACGTTAAAAACATTTTACATAAATGTCTATATTTCATAATTATCTTGTTTAAAAGTTATGTATCTTTCAAAATAAAGTTTTAATATAAATTAATAAGATCTTATCTTTTGCTAACAATTTTAAATTAAACTCGTATTAAGTAAGATTTGAATCATAAATCTCATTTGCAATTAGCTTAAGTGGTGCATTAGGGTTAGCTTGTTGAGTAGTTGTTGTAGTCCGACTTATCGTCTTTCTTATCCAAAGTTGAGTTTCTACTTTCTTTTATTACTTCGGTAGCTTTATACAAACCCGAGTTATATATGAGATAAAATTATTCGGATAAAAAATAATACAGAGTTTGTAAAATTAAACAGCTCTTAGTAGAGTTTCAAACCCGTGCAATTTTTAAGACTATTTTTCATTCAGTCCAACTTATGCACGTGTGTAGAAGTTATGTACGAACAACATGCAAATTTTGACCCGTGCACTTTTAAAACAACAATTTCAACCCCTTTTTTCATTTTAGTACATATAACATTCTCTCACGCAATCATTAGATTCTTTACATTTTTCATTTTTAATAAATTCAGCCGGTTATATTTCACACATACGTAAGGTCTACATCTCTTTTTTTTTTTTTTTGTATATTTCACACATACGTAACACACCGAGCACGCGCCCGCGCACACTTACAAAAAATTATTAAGCTAAAAAAATACTACATTGCTCAAAAACTATACTTATAAATTAAATTAATTTTTAGTTTTTTCATCAAGAAATTATTATATAACTTGCAAATTATATATACTCGGAAAAAATATGTGTAAACTCAAAAAATAAAAAGGTATGGGATATTACATCCAATGTACAATCCTTTTTGTGGTTTAGAATGATTTATTCAAAAGCGTAATAGTCAAACTTGTAATATATCAAATAAATATTTAATGATTAAAAAGTAAACGGAAATATTATATCCTTGATAAATTGTACAAAAATAAAAGACACGCTATAAATAATGTTATGAATAAAAAAATTGTATAAAAAGATTGTATACGTAATTTATTTATAATCCGATTATTTGTTTATCTTTCTTATTTTTTAAATAGAAAATGACTAACAAAGCATTGAGACGGAGGGATCATATGAATTGGGCCATGAAAATCATGTATAAAGTGTCAAATCCTTCTAAATGGGCCTAACTAACTAAGACGGACCTATTTACTCCTAGTTAACAATTTGACACATAAAAATCTCACTAAGAACCCTATTCTTAGGGCTGAGCAAAACCGTATATCTGATACGGTTTTGAAAACCGTATCGGATATCCGGTTTTAAAAATTTCAATTTTGAGTATCCTTATCTGATACGGATTTTCCGTATATCCGGAAACCGTATATCCGGTTTTTCCGTATATCCGGAAACCGTATATCCGGTATCCGGTTTGTCATTTAATTATGTAAAATTTTATGTCTTATTTTTTATTTTTTTGTGATTTTATGATTTTTCTTAATAAGTTAAAAGAGTATCACATATTATAAGAATAAATAACTTAAAAATGTATAAAAGTAATAAGATTGAGTCACGGATATACTCGACGTTTAGTGGTTTTATGATTTTATTTTTATATTTTATATTAAAAATAGGAACCGTATCGGAAACCGTATATCCGGTTACAAATTTTGCCGATACGTATCCGATACGGTTTTTTATAAACCGTATCGTATATACGGAAATTCGTATCGGATATACGGAAATCCGTATAATTGAAACCGTATATCGTATCGGATACGTATAATAAAACCGTATCATATATTTTTGCTCAGCCCTACCTATTCTCACGGCCTCACTCCCTCACCTCACAGGCTCACATAACTCACTTGTTCATATTTCCATATTTCCATATCACCTTTTTAGCTTTCACCTTCCCATATTTCCATGTCATCCTAAATATATGTCTACTCTCTCTCTCTCTCTCTCTCTCTCGAGACTCTCAACTCAAACTACATAAACCTTACCCATATAAATACAACCATAAATGTACATTATCTCACCATTGGAGATTCATGTATAAAGTTTAGACCATAAGGATTTGGATCCTTTTGCAGTTGATTATGGCATATACAGAATAACCAAAGAAGAAAATTGATATTGTATAAGCATCTTTTCCATGTTTAATTTTTTAATCTTTAATAATTTTTTCTGTTTTTTATCCATTTTATGTAATTTTAACATACTTAGTTATCTTAACTCTTATTATTTAGGACATCCTTAAATTTTTTGTTCACGGCTAATTGGTTTGGGAATGTGGGAGTTATTTGTTAGCATAGCAAGGGATAATTGGTTTGGGAATGGTATTAAATATTAACTAGTTTTATCCCCGTGCAAAATTGCACGGGTTTGGTATTAAACTTGTATAGAAAATATTCGATTTAATGCATAAATATTGATATAAAATTTCAATAACTGTTATTTAAAATTTAAACTTCGAACAATACTTCGTATATATCATTTAGAAATTGTAGAAAAAATCTAATAAACTTACAAATTATAGTATATTTTGTATAACATCATTACTTTGCAAACACACAGTATGAAATACGCCAGAGAAAAATTTGTAATATCCGGGAGTAGAGAATTTGAGTGTTAATAAATAATTATTGACTTATTTTACAAACCAACCGTATTGATTGTTGACTCTTATCAACTATAAAATAAATAGTATGAATAATAAATTAATATAACTTGACAACTTGTGCATAGTTTTTTTTTTTTTTTTTCAATTTAAGGTATGTATGTTCGATATATTCGTATTATAAAATAATCTGGAAAATGAAGAAAATAAGCATTATCGTTACATGTAACATCGGCGAAATGAAAATAACACGATTATTCATTCACATTTACACATTTTAACTTAGCAAACTTTAATTTAGCGACATGATTTCGGCACGTGTTAGTTGGATGAGTTTGCAATTATACGGGTACAATCTATTTTTTTTTAAGTGGGCCGAACTGAGGAATAAACAAAACCCAAACACTTCAAATAATCCATCGCAAATTCTATTTAAGCTGAACATTATCCGTCTTAAACTTAACACGGGTAAAATACATATCAAATCATCCCATGTGTTCACTGAAAAATACAAAATTTTTTGTCTTTATTACCACTATATGGTTTTGTTTGACCCGTGTTAAACTTAAGACGAATAGTACCGTCTTAAGCAAGACTTGCTGAGAATCCATATGGACCACTATATGACTAATTTATTAGATGTGACACCCTCAAATTTGCGGAAAGAAAAAAATAATTTAACTAAATAAAATATGAGAATACATAACGAATGTGTCATAAATAAAAAGGTTCATTACAAAACGGAAATAATATTATACAAAAGAAATATACAAGACGGGAGACATATCTCCCGTATAAATACTGAAATAAAAGAGTGGATAATAATATACAATCTAAGAACCGAATATAGGTCCAAGGTAAATACTTCGCTCGCTAGCTCGTCAATGTACCCAATGTATGCATCACAAACCCCTGCCAACCGCATAAATATAAACACGGAAGCCACAGTCAGTGCGGGAGTAACTCCGAGTTCTCACAGCCACGAAATGTCGAGTTTAATAAAACATGAATAACATAAAAGCAATGTATATTGAAAATACAAAACTTTAACATATATGATATGCTTTTCATGTTATGAAACATTTAACTAACATATAACCTATCATATGAAAGCTATCATGTGAATCTGATAACAACCTATAACACGAGGTAGGGAAGCTGGTATGCTAGCTAAGAGGTTACCTTTAAAACATGGCCATGATACACTCAAACCCTAATCAACACTTAATCATGTGAATCAGTTAACAACCGGTAATCCAAACTCTATCAACCTTAGCTGGCTTGCATCTCACCTTCTAAGATTCATAGAATCATACAAACATGAAAGACCAATACGTCTAGAAACAGGCATAAGTTCTTAGAACAGTCAATAGTCGACTTCTGTAACTCGAGGCTATACCACAAGGTAGGAAAACATCCTAGTCCTAGACTGATCATACCTAGCGACAACAGCTATTCCGTTCCCCGTCCCATGACATAACCGTCTATGAGAAACTCTACTAGGCGACCCCCTAACCAGAGATGGCTAGTACTTAAGCTGGCTCCAGTCCCAAAACGGATCAGGCAGCCATGCCCCGACTTGGATATAAACCCACCAAGCCGAGACACAAAAGCTATCAAGCGGCGAACTATATACTCGTTAAAGACAGTACGGACCTATCAATGTCATGGTCCAAGATACTCATTTAGAATTAGAATGGTCAAGACGCCATATACTCAGAATTCTCTATGGGTACTTAGTCAACACGACACCAACCATATAATCAAACAGTCACGGGAAAAACTTCCTATCATGTGACTAATTGCACATAAATCATATTCAAATATCATATCGCCTCATATCTACTAAGGCTAATTCATTAATTAAATAAAACCTTACTTGAAGAAAAATCCCCGACCCGAGTCCCGCGACGGGTCATCAGTCAAATCGGGGCTGACTAGATCTTAGTTTGACCAAACCCGTTGGATCAAACCGGCTAGAAACAGAGTCTTTATCACATAGACATAAAATCAACATATTCATACATGTTATTCTTTTAAAACTTCTAACATGTGAATTAGATTATATTATACCCAAAACCCCGGTTGACTTAAAGGATATCAAATTAAACTACGATCTCGTATTATAATTTCTAACATGTGAGAAATAATAATTTTATGAAAAACCTTTTTAATTAAATATTTTACTTATTAACATTTCCCACTTGCTAAGTATTACAAAACACGATAAATTAACACTAAACTTAAAAACCGTCACAAGTCCAAAGTGGGACCCACGGGCTGATTTGGGCCGAGACCAAACATGGGCCTGGACTGGGCCCACGGCTGTTTTGGGGCTGTTTTGGCTAAAATTTCTAAAACCGTTTCTTACTATTTTCCCGCATGCTTAACATATTTAAAACCCGTCATAACAACAACAAAACAAACAAGTATCGACACAAAA
>JAIUZE010047867.1:0-12950 GCA_022085475.1 Heliosperma pusillum | reverse complement strand
TTATACTTTCTTTAATCGTTCTTCGTCGTTCTTCGTCGTTCTTGAGCAAAATCGTCACAAAACCTTCATTTCTTATTAAAATCCGTCCTAACTTATATTTCTAGAATCTCCTCTTCGCTCTCCATCTTCAAGTACGGTTTATTTTCAATTCCGACAAAATCGTTTTCAACACTTTAATTATGGAAAATCAAGTTTTAATTCTAACAATATTATTCTTGTCATTTCTTATAGGGAAAGATTTTGAAGACGAGTTTGGTGACTCGTATATATTAGGGGAAGATTAGAAGACGGGTTTCTTAGTTTATACTTCTTATTTTGGTGCTAATTGATTTTTCTAGCTAAGGTAACGATTCCGAGTTACTCGACGAATAGATGTTACATACCTTAGTAGCTTTGGTTTTCTTTAGTTTTTGGTTCATCTTTTGTTTTTGTTTATATTATTATGATTTTATAATTTTTAGTTAGTAACATGATAAGTTGTTTAATATGTTGTAGGAATTATAAATATGTTGGTGTTCTTATTATATTTTTATGATTTCTTCATGATGATGATTGTTGTATGATGGATGGTTAAATTGGTTGTTAAAATGATGGTTTGATTAATTAAAACATGTAAGAAACAATTTGGGGTGGTTGTTTGGTGGTGGCCGAAACAGTGGCTGGAAACCGGTCCAAACCAGGCCGGTCCAGGCCGGTTCAGACCGGTCTGGGCTGGTCCATGGTGGGTCCGGGATTTGGTCTTTGGGTTGTGTCGATGTTAGATTGTTTAATTGTTGTTTGACGGGTTTTAATTATGTTAAAGCATGCGGGAATTAATTAGAAACGGTTTTTAGTAAAACCGTTAAAAGAAAAGGCCAAAACAGCCATTTTAGCCAAATCAGGCCGTGAGGCCCAAATCAGGCCCATGTGGGTCCGGCCCAATTCAGCCCGTGGGGCCCACCTTGGGACTTGTGACGGTTTTTGAGTTATCGTCATTTTTATCGCGTTTTGTAATAATTAGCAAGCGAGACATATTAATAAGTAAAATATTTAATTAAAAAGGTTTTTCATTAAATTATTATTTCTCACATGTTAGAAATTATAAGACGAGACCGTAGTTTAATTTAATCTTCTTTTAGGCAAACGGGTTTTTGGGTATAATATGATAATTCACCTGTTAGAAGTAGTAATAAAATAACATGTAATGAATATGTTGATTTTATGTCTATGTGATAAAGACTCTGCTTCGAGCCGGTTTGATCCAACGGGTTTGGTCAAACTAAGATCTAGTCAGCCCCGATTTGACTGATGACCCGTCGCGGGACTCGGGTCGGGGATTTGTCTTCATGTATGGTTGTATTTAATTAACGAATTAGCCTTAATAGATATGAGGCGATATGATATATGATTTTATTGATATGCAATTAGTCACATGATAGGATGTTTTCCTGTGACTGTTTAATTATATGGTTGGTGTCGTGTTGACTAAGTACCCATAGGGAATTACGATTATATGGCATGTTAAGTCGTATCTTGGCCATGTTTTAAAGGTAACCTCTGAGTTAAGATATTAGTTTGGTTCGGCCATTGTAATTCTAAATGAGTATCTTGGACCAGGACATTGATAGGTCCGTACTGTCTTTAACGAGTATATAGTTCATGGTTAATAGCTTTTGTGTCCCGGATTGGTGGGTTTATATCCAAGTCGGGGCATGGTTACCTAATCCGTTTTGGGGTTGGAGCCAGCGTAAGTACTAGCCATCTCTGCTTAGGGGGTCGCCTAGTAGAGTTTCTTGTGTACTTCTGGTCACGAGACGGGGAATGGAATAGCTGTTGTTACTAGGTCTGATCAGTCTAGGACTAGGATGTTTTCCTACCTTGTGGTATAGCCTCGAGTTACAGAAGTCTTCTATTGACTGTCCTAGGAACTTATGCCTGTTTGTAGACGCATTGGTCTTTCATGTTTGTATGATTCTATGAGTTCTAGAAGGTGAGATGCAAGCCGGCTAGGATTGATAGAGTTTGGATTCCCGATTGTTAACTGATTCACATGATTACGTGTTGATTAGGGTTTGAGTGTATCATGGCCCATGTTTATGAGAGAACCTCTGAGCTAGGCATAACAGCTTCCCTACCTCGAGTCATTAGTTTATTAACCGGTTTCACATGATAGCTTTCACATGCTAGGTTATTTGTTAGTTATCGGTTTCATAACATGAAAAGCATATCATATATGTTTAAGTTTTGTATTTTCCATATACATCGCTTTTATGTTATTCATGTTTCATTAAACTCGACATTTCGTGGCTGGGAGGACTCGGAGTTACTCCCCACTGACTGTGGCTTCCGTGGTTATATTTAATGCGGTCGAACAGGTGGTGATGCATACTTTGGGTACATTGACGAGCTAGCGAGCGAAGTAATTACCTTGGACCTATATTCGGTTCTTAGATTGTATATTATTATACACTCTTTCATTTCCGTATTTATACGGGAGATATGTCTCCCGTCTTGTATAATTTTTTGGTTATGTATTTAAAATATTTTTTTTCTTTCCGGAAATTTGAGGGTGTCATATGTATGGATGGTTGTTAAAATGGTTGTTTGATAATTAAAACATGTTGGAATTAATTTGGTGTTTGTTGTTGTTGAACCGTGTATGATGGCTGGAAAAACCAGCCCAAACCAGCCCCAAACCAGGCCGGTTCAGGCCCGGTCCAGGCCGGTCTGGATTGGTCCGGATTTGGTCCGTTGGTTTTGTGTCGATGTTTGATTGTTTTGTTGTTGTTTTGACGGGTTTTAAATATGTTAAGCATGCGGGAAAATATTATGAAACGGTTTTAGAATTTTTAATCAAAACAGCCCAAACCAGGCCCGTGGGCCCAGTCCAGGTCCGGTTTGGTCTCGGACCAAATCAGTCCGTGGGTCCCCTTTGGACTTGTGACGGTTTTTGAATTTATTGTTATTATTATATCGTGTTTTGTAATATTTAACAAGTGGGAAATTTTAATAAGTAAATTATTTAATTAAACGGTTTTTCATAATGTTAATATTTCTTACATGTTAGAAATTATAATACGAGATCGTAGTTTAATTTGATATCCTTTAAGTCAAACGGGTTTTTCGTAAGATTTAATAATTCACATGTTAGAAGTTTTAATTAAAATATAACATGTAATGGAATATGAGACTTTTGGTGTTCAAAGTTTAATTGGTTAAAGACTCTGTTTCTAGCCGGTTTGACCAAACGGGTTTGGTCAAACTAAGATCTAGTCAGCCCCGTTTTGACTGATGACCCGTCGCGGGACTCGGGTCGGGGCTTTGTCTTCAAGTAAGGTTTTATTTAATTATTGAATTAGCCTTAGTAGATATGAGGCGATATGATATTTGAATATGATATATATGCAATTAGTCACATGATAGGATGTTTTTCCCGTGACTGTTTGATTATATGGTTGGTGTCGTGTTGACCAAGTACCCATAGAGAATTTATGAGTATATGGCGTCTTGACCATTCTAATTCTAAATGAGTATCTTGGACCATGACATTGATAGGCCCGTACTATCTTTAACGGGTATATAGTTCACTGCTTGATAGCTTTTGTGTCACGGCCTGGGGGGCTTATCTCCAAGTCGGGGCATGGCATCCTAAGAGTTCCGCTTTGGGAAGGGAGCCAGCTTAAGTACTAGCCATCTCTGCTTAGGGGGTCGCCTAGCAGAGTTTCTCATGTACGGTTATGTAATGAGAAAGGGAATGGGTTAGCTGTTGTCGCTAGGTCTGATCAGTCTAGGGCTAGGATGTTTTCCTACCTTGTGGTATAGACTCGAGTTACAGATGACTATTGGCCGTCCTAGGAACTTATGCCTGTTTATAGAAGGATTGGTCTTTCATGTTTGTATGATTCTATGAGTTTTAGAAGGTGAAATGCAAGCCGGCTAAGATTGATAGAGTTTGGATTACCGATTGTTAACTGATTCACATGATTACGTGTTGATTAGGGTTTGAGTGTATCACGGCCATGTTTTTGAGAGGAACCTCTGAGCTAGCATACCAGCTTCCCTACCTCGAGTTATAGTTATTATCGGTTTCACATGATAGCTTTCACATGCTAGGTTATTTGTTAGTTATCTGTTTCATAACATGAAAAGCATATCATATATGTTAAAGTTTTGTATTTTCCCATTATAATACATCGCTTTTATGTTATTCATGTTTCATTAAACTCGACATTTCGTGGCTGGGAGGACTCGGAGTTACTCCCCACTGACTGTGGCTTCCGTGTTTATATTTAATGCGGTCGAACAGGGGGTGAATGCATACATTGGGTACATTGACGAGCTAGCGAGCGAAGTATTACCTTGGACCTATATTCGGTTCTTAGATTGTATAGTATTATACACTCTTTCATTTCCGTATTTATACGGGAGATATGTCTCCCGTCTTGTATATTTCTTTTGTAGAATATTATTCCGTATTGTAATGACCCTTTTTATTTCAGACACCTTCATTATGTATTTAAATAATTTTTTTTCTTTCCGCAATTTGAGGGTGTCACAGTTGGTATCAGAGCTATTTTGCTCCCGACGCACGTTTGTGTACCCTTGCCTAAATAACTTGACCTTAAAATAATAAACTTGTGAGATAGAAGGGTAAGATGGGTAGATTAGGATTTAAGTTGTAGTCTCTTTGTTCTTGCTAAATGATAAGTACTAATCTGTGTTTTTATTTTGCAAGATGCCTCCGAGGATTGACAACACTATCTTAGCAGCTCTTACCGTTATTATCCAAAACCAGCAAAACCAGCAAAACCAGCAAGCAAATCAGATTCCTAATCCTATTCCCGATCGTGAGAGACACGGGAGTTATACGTGGGTTGCTTCACAGCTATCGAGGAGCCCAGCCAAAACCTACGATGGCGAAGTTGATCCCGTTAAGCTTTCTGTGTGGTTACGAGAAATGGAAAAGAGTTTTTCTCTTTATGATGTCCTTGAAGAGGATAAGGTTCGTCTTGCTTCTCACTTCTTAGAGAAGGAAGCGGATCTAGGGTGGACTCTTTCTGGTCCTACCGCTATGTTGGAGCCTAATTTTGGGTGGGCTCGTTTCCGTGAGCTCTTGGAAGCGAGGTTTTACCCCGATGAGTTGAGACAACAAAAGCTGAAAGAGTTTATGGATTTCAAGCAAGAAAAACTATCGGTTCAGGAGTTTACTACTCGGTTCAATGAGTTGGCTCACTATGCCACTCGACTTATTAGAGTAGAGGAAGACAAAGCCTTCTTTTATCTGGGAAAGCTTTCTCCCCAGATAAAGGGGCAGATCAGTAGAGGTTCTACTTCTTTTGTCTCGATCTATAATGATGCCATTTGGGCGGAGAGTTCTATTCGGGAGATTGCCGAAGAGGCTCGTACTTCTTATGTGGCGCCTAATTCTTATGGCAAGAGACCACTTTATCCTGCTTCCCGACCTTCCTTTTCTCCTTCTTTTCCAAACAAGAGGAGAAACTTTCAGAGTGGACCGGCTAATCAGAGAAACCGTCCTTTTGTTCCGAGCCACAACAACGACCTTAAAGGTCGTGTCTGCTTTACATGCAAGATGCCTATTCACCCTGGTGTTGGTTGCTTTAACAAGCCGTTTGTATGCTTTATTTGTCAGAAGCCAGGGCACAAGGCGAATGTATGTCCTGAGAGGAAGGGTACGGTTTCTACACCGGTTATTTCTGGGAGACCTAAGGGTCGTATTTTTATTATGAGCCGTGCTGAGGCGGATGCCCAACCCGACATCGTGACGGGTATGTTCTCAGTTTATGAGTTTCCGTGTTTAATTTTGTTTGATACGGGAGCTTCTTTATCTTTTATTTCCATGAGATTATCCGATAAATTGCCTATCAAAGCTTCTGTTGGGGAAAGTACTCCAATTTCATTACCGTCCGGAGATGTATTTTCTTGTTCTTATCTTCATTCCGACATTCCAATATCCATAAATGGATCTATATTTCCGGTTAATCTTCTACGGTTTCCTCTTGAAGAGTTTGATATTATTCTGGGCATGGATTGGTTATCTACTTATCATGCTCGATTTGAATGCCGTGACCAGAAGATTATTCTTAAAAGTCCTTTGGGTGCTCGTATTTCTTATCAAGGAGTCAGAAAGCAAACTAGTGTGAAATTAATCTCAGCTATGGAAATGTTGAATGTTTGAAGAAGGGTCATCAAGCATTTCTATGTGTAGGAGACTTCTGATTATTCTTTCTTCTTTGAAGGATTTGTTCTATTGTTCGAGAATTCGGATGTAGTTCCCGAGGAATTAACGGAAATCCCTCCTGCAAGAGATGTTGAATTCTCTATTGATCTAGTCATGGAATGAACTGGACCAATTGCAAAGCTCCTTATCGTATGGCGCATCGAGTTGAAAGAGTTTGAGAATCCAAACTTGATGACTTGATTGAGCAAGCAAGGCTTTATAAGGCCTAGTGCTTCTCCTTGGGGTGCTCCCGTATTATTTGTCAAGAAGAAAGACGGTTCTATGCGAATGTGCATTGATTACCGTGAATTGAACCGTGTTACAATCAAAAACAAATATCCTCTTCCTCGTATCAATGATCTTTTTGACCAGTTACGGGGTGCTTCTACTTTCTCTAAAATTGATCTTAGATCGGGTTATCATCAAATTCCCGTTCGGGAAGCAGATATGCCCAAGACTGCTTTTAGCTCGAGGTATGGTCATTGCGAATTCAATGTGATGCCATTCGGTTTGACTAACGCCCCAGCTATATTCATGGATCAGATGAATCGTACCTTCCGGGAGTATCTTGCTAAAGGTGTGGTGGGTATATTGATGGACATTTTTTTTTCTGATCTTTTCAAAATCTAAGGAAGAACATGCTGATCACCTTCGAACCATTTTGAGCGTTCTTCGACGCCAAAAGTGGTATGCTAAGTTCTCCAAATGTGAATTATGGTTGCCCGAGGTATCTTTCCTTGGTCATGTCATTTCAAAAGACGGTGTTATGGTCGATCCAGCTAAAATTGAGGCAGTTGTGGATTGGAAGAGTCCGAAAAATGTGTCCGAGATTCGGCGTTTCCTTGGTTTAGCGGGTTATTATCGTCGGTTTGTGAAAGATTTCTCCAAATTAGCAAGACCGATGACTCAATTGCTAAAGAAGGAAGCAAAGTATATTTGAACCGATGAATGTGAAATTGCCTTCTTGGAATTAAAGAAGAGATTGACTACCGCACCGGTTTTAACTTTACCAAATGATGAAGCTGATTATGATGTATATTGTGATGCTTCAAAGCATGGTTTGGGATGTGTCTTGATGCAGAATAGAAAAGTCATTGCTTATGCTTCTCGAAGGCTCAGGGTATGAAGTGAATACCCGACTCATGATTGAGTAGCAGTGTAGTACAGGCTTGAAAACGGGAGACATAGCTTATTGGAGTTCATTGCCGAATTTACACCGATCATAAGAGCTTGAGGTGCATTTTTACTCAGAAGGAATTGAAAATGAGGCAGAGAAGATGGTTGGAGTTAGTGAATGATTATGATGCTGAGTTGATTTATCACGAGGGAAAAGCAAATGTCGTGGCAGATGCTTTGAGTAGAAAGACCTGTCATTCATTAAATGCTCTTGGTACTTTACCCGATGAGCTGGTAACCGAATTTCAGAAGCTTCAGATACAGTTCGTTGGGAAAGGATTTGATTATCTTGGTGCTTTGACTGCGGAACCAGACTTCTATCGAGAGATTCGTACTTGTTTACCAGAGGATGCTACTTTCATTGCAATTCGATCAAAAATATTACTTGGGCAAGCTAAGGATTGTGTGGTGGATAATGATGGCTACCTTCGTTACCATGGTAGAATGTTTGTTCCGAGAAGTGCCGAGTTGAGAAAGAGAATACTTGATGAAGCTCACCTTTCGCCTTATTCTATTCATCCTGGTGGTGACAAAATGTATAAAGATTTGAGACCGCAATTCTGGTGGCCTAGGATGAAGATTGAAGTAAAGGAGTATGTTAGTAGATGTCTTACTTGTCAGAAGGTGAAGATCGAACATCAAAGACCCGGAGGTTTGCTGCAGCCTTTGGAGATTCCTTTGTGGAAATGGGAGGCTATTTCTATGGACTTCGTGATGGCTTTACCTAGAACTTCTAGTGGAAAGAATGCCATCTGGGTTATTGTAGATCGTCTAACCAAGTGTGCCAGATTCGTGCCTATCAAAGAAACTTGGAAGATAGATGTCTTAGCTCGTAGCTATGTGGATGAGATAGTGCGCTACCATGGAGTACCTAAAAGTATAGTCTCAGATCGTGATCCGAGATTCTGTTCCCGATTCTGGACAGCCTTACAAGAAGCCATGGGTAGTAAATTGTTGATGAGCACAGCATTTCATGCCGCTACTGATGGTCAGACCGAGAGGACGATCCAGACTTTGGAAGATCTTCTTCGTGCTTGTGCTTTGGACTTTCATGATTCTTGGGAGAAGTGTTTGCCTTTGGTGGAATTTTCTTATAACAACAGTTATCATGCATCTATCAAGATGTCACCATACGAGGCTTTATACGGTAGGAAATGTCGTAGTCCTGTTTGTTGGGATCAAGTGCAAGATGATCATATGTTGAGTCCCGACATTGTTACTGAAACGATCGATCAAGTTCAAGTCATTCGTGAACGAATGAAAGCCGCTCAAGATAGACAGAAATCCTATGCCGATGTTCGTCGACGACCGCTTGAATTTGATGTTGATGACCGTGGTATTCCTTAAGTATCACCCATGAAAGAGTGAAACGGTTTGGAGTGAAAGGAAAAGTTGAGTCCTAATATATTGGGGGACCGTTTCGTGTGCTTTTAAAAGCGTTGGTCCTGTGCTTATGTTTGGAATTCCTCCGAACTGAGCAAAGTTCATTTCAGATGGTGCCAGTTCTCAGTTGTGAAGAAGTATATCAGTGATCGAGTCATATTATCAAGAAGAAGTGGACTTGAACCTAATTTGGCTTGGAAGAAAGGCCGATTCGATACTTGAAAGGGACAACAAAACAACTCCGAAACAAGGTGGTGCCTTTAGTTCGTATCCTTTGGCGTTGTGGAAACGTCGAATCAGAAACTTGGGAACCCGAAGCTAAAATATTAGCTAAATATCCCGAGCTCTTTGCTTGAGGTAAATTTCCTTCTTTCTTTCCCTCTTTCTATTCGATTTAACCGTTCGAAGATTACGTTCCTTCTATTGATATTCTTGACTGCTGACGAGAACCTGCCGTTCCGTAGATAAGATCCTATATTTTATTACAAGTATATCTTTAACAGTTTTGAAATAGACCTACATATATGTTACGTCCTTCTTCTAAGTTTCGAGGGCGAAACTTTTTAAAAGGAGGGGTGATTGTAACAACCCGAAAAGTGCCCAATTTTTCTAGTAAAAATATTTACTAACACTTTTTAGTAGAACTTAAGTTTTTAAAATAGAAATTTTTGTTCCGAGTCTTATTTTGAAATTCCGCGTTCATATTTGGAATTTCTGAGAGATTTCATGAAAAGACCGTTTTTGGTCATCTTTGACTTTTCTTGACTTTTTAAGTCGTCTTTGACTTTTCCGTGACTTTTAAAAGTCGTCATTGACTTTTTCTTGACTTTTAAGTCGTTATAAACTTTTCTTGACTTTTAAGTCATTTTTGAATTTTCTCGACTTTTCAGTCAACTTTGACTTCCGTTGACTTTTCCCGACTCGTCTCATAAGTATGAAGACCGAAATTTTATTTTAAAAAATAATATTTTTGATTTATTTTTATTTAGATTTATTAAGATTTATCATAATTTAATATAATTATTTTGAATTTATTCGGAATTTAAAGAATAACTTTACGGTTTTAACCGAACGTCATTTAACTATTCCCGAGTCATCGCAAATCCCGTAACAAACTCGAAACTCGACTTTGGCATGAGTCACGCGCCCATGTCATCGTTTTCCACTCACTTGAGATATTTTAATTCTTTCGATTAAACTAATACAAATATCTTAGATATTTGTTACTTTATCGATCCGTCAACGGAGATTACGCAAATCGAGGAAAAATCAGACCCGATATCACCTATCCCACACGGCTCTCCTTCCCCTCTAATAGACCTTGATATTTTCATTTCTTTTGATTAATATATCATAATATCTAGATATTATTTCACTTTATCGATCAGTTAACGAAAATTACGCAAAACGATCGAAATCAGATCCGTCTTCTCATCATTTCACACGGCTCATAAGTCCTCTAAGAGGACTAGATATTTGTCTTTCTTTTGATTATTAATAACATAATATCTTGGTATTTAGTGTAATTAACTTTATCGTTAATTATATTTAATCGTTTACCGTAAAATAATTATTAAACGCGAGTCAATTGCGTAACAACAATTTCAAAACCCGACATCTTTATTTGTCTATATTTACACGGCTCATCCTACCATCATTACTCACTAACAAATTTTCATTTTACAATAAATCAAATAAAGATCAAAATATCGATTTCTTTAATCGTTCTTCGTGTTCTTCGTCGTTCATCATTTGTTCTTCATTGTTCTTGAGCAAAACCTTCATAAAACCTTCAATTCTTAATTAAATCCTTCCTATCTTATATTTCTAGACTCTCCTCTTCGCTCTCCATCTTCACGTACGGTTATATTTCAATTCCGTCAAGATCGTTTTCAACACTTTTAATTATGGAAATTTATATTTTTAGTTCTAATAATGTTTTCTTGTTATTTCTTATAGGGGAAGATTTTGAAGACGAGTTTGGAGACTCGTATATTTTGGGTGAAGATTAGTAGGAGGGTTTCTTAATTATATACTTCTTATTATTATTTTGGTGCTAAGTGGTTTGCTAGCTAAGGTAACAATTCCGTTTTACTCGACGAATTAATGTCACATAGCTTTTGTTTTGGTTCATGTTATGGTTGTTATGGTTTAGTTAGTAAAATAGCTTTAGCCTTGGTTTCTTTAGTTTTTGGTTCATCTTTATTTTAGTTCATGTTTTTATGATTTATGGAATTTTTGGTAGTAATATGATAAGGAGTTGTTTTTATTATGTTGTATGAATTTTTATGATTTTTCATAAAGTTATGATTTTTAGGTTGTGTGGAAATTTTAATATGTTTAGTGTTCTTGATAAATTTTGATGATTTTTAATAAGTTATGATTTTTATGTTGTATAGGAAATTTTTAATATGTTTAGTGTTCTTGATGAATTTTGATGATTATTCATAATAATGATTTTGTATGATGATGGTTAGATTGGTTGTTAAAATAGTTGTTTGATGATTAAAGCATGTTGGAATTTATTGGGTGTTGTTGGGGTGGAAACCGTGGAGAGGGGTGGCCAAACCGGACCAAACCAGACCGGTCCAGGCCGGTTCAGACCCGGTCTGGGTTGGTCCATGGTGGGTCCGGGTTTTGGTCTTTGGGTTGTTTCGATGTTTGATTGTTTAATTGTTGTTTTGACGGGTTTTAATTATGTTAAAGCATGCGGGAAATATTAAGAAAACGGTTTAAGTAAAAGTTGTAAAATCTGCCATTTTAGCCAAAACAGGCCGTGGGGCCCATCCAGGCCCATGTGGGGTCCGGCCCAACTCAGCCCGGGGGTCCCACTTTGGGACTTGTGACGGGTTTGAGTTACGTCATTTTCTCGAGTTTTGTAATCTTTAGCGCATTGGGACATGTTCATAAGTAAAATATTTATTAAACAGGTTTTTCCTCCATTATTATTTCCTCACATGTTAGACATTATAAACGGATCGTAGTTTAAATTTATATCCTTTAAGTCAAGCGGGGGGTTACGTAAAATGTAATAATTCACATGTTAGAGGTTTTAATAATATAACATGTAATGAATATGTTGATTTTATGTCTATGTGATAAAGACTCTGTTTCTAGCCGGTTTGACCAAACGGGTTTGGTCAAACTAAGATCTAGTCAGCCCCGTTTTGACTGATGACCCGTCGCGGGACTCGGGTCGGGGATTTGTCTTCAAGTAAGGTTGTATTTTAATTAATGAATTAGCCTTAGTAGATATGAGGCGATATGATAATTGATTATGATTTATATGCAATTAGTCACATGATAGGATGTTTTTCCCGTGACTGTTTTGATTATATGGTTGGTGTCGTGTTGACTAAGTACCCATAGAGAATTATGAGTATATGGCGTCTTGACCATTCTAATTCTAAATGAGTATCTTGGCCCATGACATTGATAGGCCTTACTATCTTTAACGAGCATATGGAGTTCACTGCTTGATAGCTTTTGTGTCACGGCCTGGGGGGCTTATCTCCAAGTCGGGGCATGGCATCCTAAGAGTTCCGCTTTGGGAAGGGAGCCAGCTTAAGTACTATCCATCTCTGCTTAGGGGGTCGCCTAGTAGAGTTTCTCATAGACGGTTATGTCATGGGACGGGGAACGGAATAGCTGTTGTCGCTAGGTCTGATCAGTCTAGGACTAGGATGTTTTCCTACCTTGTGGTATAGCCTCGAGTTACAATCGACTATGGGCCGTGCTCGGGAACTTATGCCTGTTTGTAGAAGTATAAGTCTTTCATGTATGTATGATTCTATGAGTTCTAGAAGGTGAGATGCAAGCCGGCTAGGATTGATAGCGTTTGGATTAACGGTTGTTAACTGATTCACATGATTACGTGTTGATTAGGGTTTGAGTGTATCAGGCCCATGTTACATGGTAACCGCTGAGCCAGCATACCAGCTTCCCTACCTCGAGTTATATTTTATTATCGGATTCACATGATAGCTTTCATATGATAGGTTATATGTTAGTTATTTGTTTCATAACATGAAAAGCATATCATATATGTTAAAGTTTTTGTATTTTCCCATATACATTGCTTTTATGTTATTCATGTTTAATTAAACTCGACATTTCGTGGCTGGGAGAACTCTGAGTTACTCCCCACTGACTGTGGCTTCCGTGTTTATATTTA
>JAIUZE010047863.1:0-42358 GCA_022085475.1 Heliosperma pusillum | reverse complement strand
CGAACAACGCATAGCGTTCAAACTCCCAACAAAGTCGTCGATGCCCACTAACCACATGCATTTAAGCAGAGGATACCTCTCCGTTTCCGACATTCCAGCCTTACGAACGGGGAAGGTAGCCAAGGGAATGAGAATACAAAGCAACAATCACAAATTAGTGCTCAAATCCGACTCATTTGTAAAAACCGACTCAAAGTGGGAACATATCGAAAACCGTCACAAAACATGTGATACATGCGAAAGAGATATCATATATTCAAAACATGAATATTATAAGACATTACGTAAAATTATACGGTAAACGGATCATGCGAACTATTATAAATTACGATTTTTATAAGTTAAAGAAAAACAACACAGCCGTGTTCCAGGCCGGGCAGGGGACCGGTGGCCGGTGGGCCGGCTCAGAACACAAGGCAAAACCCAAAAACAGAGAAAAGAGGTCTGGGACGGTCAGTGGACCGGCGGCCGGTCGACCGGGACAGAGCATTACACCAAAATCAAAACTTCCCTTACTGATGTGTTCCAGGCCGGTGGGTTGACCGGTGGCCGGTGGGCCGGCCTGGAGCACCTCTTCATGCAAAAACCAAGTTTCCAAATGAGTTACTGGAGTGTTCTCAGCCGGTGGTCAGACCGGCAGCCGGTCGACCGGCTGGGAACACCCCTTCATCCGTGAGCTTCCAAAGCTTAACCAATTCAATCCAAAACTTATATATACTTCTAATAATCATCAACAATCAATATATATCATCCATATTCATCATATAACATCATTTACTAATCATAGCATGGATGCTAATCTTCCTACTCGTAATCTAATACGATTCTCTAGCATATAAACATATAAAACACGTAAGTAATACCGAGTAACCCTTCACCGTTACCTTCTATGCGTCTCTACTAGTCGTCAAGCTCCTCTTCTATAAGGAAATAGTCTTTGTCGGGATCTTGGAGGTCGCCACCTACAAATAGATCGTAAAAAGATGAATAAAGTTCATCTTGAGAAAGACGGAAAGCTTGAAAAGTGAGAAAGACGATGATTTTAATATCAATACGGATAGAGGAAGGTACGGGAGGAAGAATAAGCTAAACTTACGTAAATTCTATCAAGTAACGAAGAAGTTACGACGAATCAAAGATCGATATTCAAAGAGGGAAAGTTTCTTAAGGAAGAAGGAAGGGTTTTGTGTTTGATTTTGTGTTGAATGAATATTAGGTTAAGGAGGGAGTAGTGTAAGTTGTGTTGGAAAAAGTCAAAGACGGTTTCAAAGTCAAGAAAGTCAAACTCGCCCTAAAACGGGATTTTCATGGAATCTCGCAGAAATTCCAAATACGAACTCGGAAATTCTAAATTCGACTCGAAACTTAAAATTATAAATTAAAACTTAAAATCACTGAAAAGATTTCGTAGAATATTTCTACTAGAAAAATAGGGTACATTTCCGGGTGTTACACCGATTGTAGTCATGTTCGACCCAAAATGAGTGGGCCAAATCTCTCACTCTCCGGTTTTAGGTCTAGTGTCGAGTCTTGAAGGGTCTATCATGTCGTTTGTGAGTCGAGTTCTAATTGTGCAGGGGATTTTGATTCGATAACTGATGCTGGCTCGGGGTTGTTTTGTATAAAGGTCTCCGCAAACCCGTCAGAAAACCATGGAACCTGCAGTTGAAAAGCTCTCGGGACACCTTCAACAAGTGCTCATGCGTTTGGACAATCTCGAAGCTAAGATGAATGGGGAAACTCCACCCCCCACCACGTGAGACTGAACTTGAGAAGAGGTTCAAACTAATTGAGGATCAACTGAAACTATCTCGGGGAGAAAATGTGCATTATGAGAACGCTCGGGGGTATACTCCAGTTCAAGACAACCTACCAAATAACTTTGTTTTGACCGACATCCCCAAGTTTAAAGGAACTGAAGACCCACTTCAGCACATCCGATCCTACAAATAGTACCTTACACTGTAAGGGGTACCCGCAGAGATGTTATCTCACATCTTTGCCCAATCGCTGGGAGAACACCCGAAGGCGTGGTTCTATGGCCTTGATCTTAAGAATTTCCCAACATTTGAAGATATTACGGTGGAATTTTGTAAGCATTTTGCTGACAATGCTGAAATCCAAACTACCATGAGAACACTTGAGGTGATGACTCAGAAAGAAAGAGAGGGATTTACTGAGTTCCTCAACAGATGGTGCGCTGAAAGCGTAAAACTATCAAAAACGACGGAAGAAACTAAAATGGTGGACAAATTTGTTAAGAACCTACGACCCGTCTACCAAGATGTTATCAAGTACCAAAACTTTGGCTCGTTTAAGGAACTTATCCGAGTCAGAAGGAAAATTGAAGATGATGTTAGGATGACTGAGGCTGAAAATCCTAAGGGATACCAAGGTGCCTCTTCTTCTAGGGCAAAGGAATCTATCTCTTCCAATCACATCCAAGCCATTACCCTTTTTTGGAGGAACTCCTAAGAGGACACAACGCCAAACACCTAGGGTATTTACCGACATTGGATGTACCTACACTTATGCTCTTTAAAGACTCTCAGCCGAAGGAAAATTGAACCCTATTAGTCCCACTCCAGATCCACCTACCGATTGACAAGGTAAATGGTATAAGCCAAATGCCTAATGTGCCTACCATCAATGAATGGGCCATTATACCGAACATTAATATCGTCTCAAACATGATATCCAAGATGCGATAGAGAACGGTACGATTCTCTCCCAACTTTTAAACCAAATAATGAGAAAACAATCCCTTCGGGTGATCATGCGAATGCAATATTTGTCGAAGATAATGTTGATTTATCTCATTTAATCCGACCTGTTTGTCACCTCACCGGAGTCTATGTTGGGGACTAGTCAAAGTTCCTCTCTCAAGCCAAGAAGGAAGTTCGGATTGGGGACTTTGCTATTGATTGTACACCATACATTCTTCAAAGCGCGAATAAGACTAATGGGGCTGGGGACGATAAGGAAGATGACATCTATCTCATCAAAGTTGCAACTGTCCCGAATACTCCAGAAGAAATATCATTATTGAGAAGCGACGTCCTCGAGTCCAAAACCAACTCAGTCAAGGCACTTGGCGAAGGGTCGACCTCAGAGGTTTCCCTCGTCAAGAAATTCCAAAACACTAAGGAAGACATACCAAGGGACAATGAAGTGAAGATGTTCATGAGGGAAAGAAGACTCCAACCATGGCATATCAGGATGCAACGAGAGAAAGAACAAGCTTAGAAGAGGCTAGTTGTATAATATCTGGACTTTATCAGGAATCCCTCTAAACCCATAGCCCTTCATGACACGGACGAAGCGTCATCCGCTTTCAGGGTTGGCGCTTATAAGGACCTGATGATAGGGTATATATATTACCCAGGTGTGATTGGGATGCGACCTTCATCAGTAGTGCAACAAGGGGGTGGCATCAATGGTGGCTCCAATCGGCAAAGGCGATGAGAAAGTTGGAGCTAAAAACAAGAATTGCGATGGTAGACTTCCGCAATATCGACGGGAAGATGTATTGCCCTTAAGAAGGAGAAATGCCCAAAATCAGATTTGATGATTACGAGTCGGAGTCTGCTTCCCAGTTTTAGTCTAAGTTGAGTCTAGGACTTTCTTTTCTTGCAATCGAGTCGTAGTTTCGCGATCTAGGGTGTGTCCTAGAGATCGCTCTTTCTTCGAGTCTATCCCACGTTTACCACTTTGAATAAAAGTGTTACATGTTCATTTCTTGATCCATTTCATTTTGTTCATCAATCTAAAATGCATGACACACTCGAAGGGTGCTGCAAATCAGAAATGTATCCCGTTGTAGATGGTAAGGTACCTTAGGATCCAGTGACCGTTTCCTTTACCTATTCCATGTCTGGTGGTAGAAAACCTCCACCAAAACTTGTGCTCAAGAAAAGACCAATAGATGATTTTGTGACGAACCTAGACTAACTCTTTGTTCCCATGTTAATGACAGAAGGCAAGCCCAATCCCCACAAAAAAAACCCATCTCTAAGAGAAAAACAAGAAAAGACAAAAACCAACCAGTTCTAACATGGAACGTTAGTATAACCCAAATCAATTTGCGAAGCCCAAATATTTCAACATGTACCCAATTGCAACCCGAAGTGTTGTTTTGAAGAAAAAAAACGAAAAAAGGAGAAAAAGAAACAAAGAACGAAAAAAAAACAAAAGAAAAAAAAAAGAAAGAAAGAAGAGAAAATGTCGAGGCCGAATTTCGAAGTTACAAGAAGTGTAAGACATATGAATCCAATGTCAAAGTTTGATGGGCAAAGCCAAAACCTTATGCAACAACCTTTCCACCCCTACGTCCTTCTCGAGACGGTTACAAGGGAATAGCCGGGAATTTTGAGAATCATCCCGCTTGTGTGTTTACACCAAGCCTATAGGGTCCAGACATGGAAATTTGAACCCATATTGTCTTACTAACCCATTTGCACTCGGCTTTTGTCAAACCCGAGACACCTTTTCCTACCACGATGTAAGCCAAAACCCATTTGCCTTAACACCATAAAATAAACCTTCAGAATGTCGGTACATTATTCAAATCTTTTGTTACCAAGCTCCACATCATAGAAAATCAGAGCCTTCTACACCAACCCTAGACACGGGATTTGACGATACCTTACAGTCTAGAACGGGATATAGTATTATGTTTTAGGTGAAAGCTTTGAGTGTGTACAAACAAATAAAAATGACTACGTTTCAGCACTTTGCATCGAACTACGTCGGATTTGATTTTGCTCCACGCGAATACGTAGGCAGTTCTTCAGAATGAGGACTCAATCCACCCACGATGTGTCTTGTCGGTTTTCTTTTGGGTCTTAGCGAAAGTCCAAAAGTAGTTACCTGCGTCCAGTAAGTCTTAGTACTTGGTTTGGTTTAAGACGAAGATGCAGACTCACAATGAGTAGTTGTCAAGTCTTGTATTGAATCTTGTCTAACGATGTTGGAAAAGACGAGTAGTCACCCCGCTGAAAAGAAAGGAGGCGGTGGCAAAAATGAATATGCCCGCTGAAAAGAAAGAAAGCGACGGCAAAAAAAATAATAAAACTCGCTGAAAAGAAAGAAGTCGGAGGTGAAAGATGAACGATGGTGTAGATGACGGTTCCTGATTAGCAAATGACAGAAGTAATCTTTAGCTATTCAGAAACGATAACTGAAGCGTTAAACCCCTCAAGTTTTGAATCAAAATCCCGTACACTATTACGGATTTTATTTGAAGGTAGCGAGCTACGGTTACATTGATTATTGGTCGAACGAGTCTAAATCCCATTTGAAAATGCAAGTCGTGTGTACCCATCACATTCTCATAAATTTTCAAACATTCGAATTTTTCAAAATGAGGATCGATGATCCATTTTCAAAATCGAAGCTCGGTCGATGATGTAACACACCCATATACCAAGGTGCCTTACAAAACCCCCTTAGCACATGAGAGTGCTACCATCTGGGTTGCCCGAGGTAGTAACATCACAACAAACAATAAAGAAACGACATTTAATTAAATAGGTTTAATATCAATACACAATCCCAAACAGATGACATACCAAGTGACCAAATAATTTAATTCAATACTGAAAGTGATAACAATAGCCAATACTGTTCAACATAATGGAAGAATACTAAAATTCTCGACTCCAACTGACACGCGGAAGCTAGACTCAATCAGGTGATCCCATCTCAATCTCAGCGCATAGCTAACGATTACATGTAATCACCTGCTCACCATTCCCCAATGGATCGCAGCAGTTTTGTAAACAGTAGAAGGGTCAGTATTTTCAAATACCGACCAACGTACAAGATAAGCACAAGAGAAAGAGAAACCAGAGGGCCACCGCAGCGGACACCTCAGTAGACTCAGTTTACCAACCTTCTCTAAAAAACCACCTATTGACCCTGGACCGCAGCCACAAGCGTCGACAACCCCTCTCACTGCAGCGAGAGAACCCGGATCATTAATCTACACATCCCCCGCATGGCGGGATAACCACCGGGGGGGGGGGGGGGGAACTCGAGGTGTGATCCGTCGCCTAACGGAATCACCAAACATAGTAACCATAGTAACATAGTAACCATTGTCAACAACCTCAAACTCGAACTCCATCAACACCATCATCAATCACATAACAAGAATCATAACATCTTATCACATCATTTAGTAATGCAACACTGAGTAGGGAAACCTTACCTTATTGAAAATCCGCAAATAGCACAAGTAATAAGAAGCGTTCTTCTATAAAGTCCCGTCCTAAACAATCAACAATCATATAATCAACACAAAGTTCATTCCCTTTCTCCCAATTCAACTACGGTTACTACAACAATAACAAATGAATCATAAACAGGCATACTTACCAAGGTAATCAATCAGCTCAATGCAAACAATCGAATCCACCATGAAATGATCAAAGGCTCCTTGAGGATTTAGAGAGAATTTGGAAACTAGAGTTTGTAATTATGAAAGCGTAAAACTGATTATGAAACTAACTCCTTATAATAACCCTTTAATCTCTCGTCCGATCTAACCAAGAAAACCGTCATACTCGGTCGAGTATAATATGTACTCGGTCGTGTACGACTCACTCGGTCGAGTTCCGATGTCACTCGGCCAAGTACGCGAGATCAGAGCTACGCAAAAGACACCAGCCAATTTCACTCGGTCGAGTAGCCTATACTCGGCCGAGTAAGCCCTACTCGGCCGAGCCCTCAACATAGAGAAATACGGAGTATTACAGTCTTCCCTCCTTAAAAAAAAACTTCATCCTCGAAGTTTACAACTCATACTTCTACCACACAGACACCCTACCAACAGCAACACAAAATGTAGAGTCTATTGATCGAATACGAAAGAGGGGGGGGGGGGGTGAATTGAGTATTAAAAACTAGCCCCACTTTCTCTATTTATATGATATGTAATTAATTATTTGATCTTATGAATTAAAATCAACTAATTAATTAATCAAAGTAAGCACAAGTAACGAAATACGAAAAGTAAAGAGAGTAGAGAGAGGCACACAGATTTTTGAAGTGGTTCAGTTTCACACGTTGAAACCTACGTCCACTATTCTCGATTAATAATTCTTAGTACCTTTCTACGGATTACAAAAATTATCAACCCACTCGTATAATCAACACTATGATTATAACTCAAGTTGAGTATCGCTAAATACTCTATACTATCTTACGTTAATAAGAAAGTACAATATAACTCACACGGATTCCCGTTAAAGAATTGTAAGCTTATAATGATGTACTATTATCCAATAACGTATTTCACGCAAGCGATTGATAATAATTGATGCACGATTCTTTTGAAAAACAAACTCTAAAAATAATAAATATTTTGCTCAAAGGTTTGCTTTAAAACGATTTTGGAAAATACTCTCAAGTATGTATGTGTCGTGTGATGCTCGTGTATTTCGTGTATCTCATAGAATGAGATGTGAAGGAGTATATATAGTAATAGAATCATAGTAGATCTAAAACCCTAGCTTAATATTTAAGAAAGATATTTATCTTTAATATCATAAACTAATATTTGCTTTATCTTTTAGAAATATATTTATCTCAAAATATTATTTGGTTTATCTTATAGAAATATATTTATCTTTAATATCTCAAAATATTGTTGTAAAGATATAATAGAATCCTAGATTAGGTAAACAAGGGAAACAACCTAAGGAGGCCGAAATCCCTAGTCTCACGAAACCTTAGGAGGCACGCAACCCTAGGTGGCACAATCCCTTGGTTTACACGAAACCCTAGATGGCTCAAACCCTAGGTGGGCTTATTAGGTTAACAACAAATTGAGATAGAATATATTAGAAACCCTAGGTAGCATGACAACCATTAAGTTGTATTACTAACCAATAGAATCTCATAAATATATTCTCTATTAAAACTTTTGATAAATATAAAAATACTCTTTCACTTTTGAAAACATTTAAAACATTTTATTTCCAAAATCATGCATCAACATTTATCATCCAAAGTTATAGGCTAAAGCTATAACTTTGAACATAAAAACACTCGAATGGAATAGTTACCGAATGACGACCTATACTATCTAATCTTCACAAAGATCTTCAGTATACGGATCATCTCTTCATCTTGATCACAACGACCCTCCATCTTGAGTCTTGTGTTATTTGAGGTAGATCTTGCTTGAAGCGATTTTCTTTAAAGATATGACTTGGTAGCTATAACTTCCATGTAAACTTCCAAAGTTATTCCTGAAGTTGTTATAACTTTGTCTCACAAACTTTATCAAAGTTATGCCTGAAGTTCTTATAACTTTGATTTTTCTTCTCATAATTGTTGCTAGCTATAATAAGACTAAAGCACACAATTACACGCATATGATATATCGAGTAAAGTACATTATCACGTAAACACATGTCATTATCAAAACTATAAAATAGGTCCAGCAAATTCCCCCTTTTTGATGATGACAAGTCTTATGATTTCTCTTAACATTGTGACTAAGTATGGTTCCCCCTCAACAAAGCACTCCAAAGTTATAGCAACTTTGATCGCAAGAACGTAACAACTTAGCCAAAGTTATAACTTGAAAGACTTTAAGAGATAACGAGTCTTGACAAGGAGCAAGCTTAAGCAAAGACTCAAATCATATCACTTCTTCCCCCTCTTGGCATCATTGAAAAGACAAGAACAAGGATATAAAATGACTAGAATAACATACTCCAAGGAAAGAAATAGATATGCAAAATACGCAATATTAAACGATATATAACAAGCAAAATCAAATATCAAATGTTAATAAAACTACAAACCACAATAATATTGTTAGTTGCCATTTGGGCCAAATGGATAGAGTATAAAAGCCAAAATGGGCGGAATGGATTAGTAGTTTAAGAAACAAACAAGCTAAGATAAGAAGATCAAGGCATATTGGGTTGGCAAATGATGTTAGGGCAATGTAATCGGGTCGGGTGCGGTACTCAAGAGTAGAGAGGCGATCAAGGCACGTCGACACATGATTAGCTTGGGCGGTGAGGCAAACATCGAAGTTTTGAACCTTCAAAGAAAGAGCCTCCGTCGCATCAAATATAGCGTGCATCCCCTCACGCATTTCCGAACCGCTCTTTACCAATGCACCTCCTTGGCTCACCAAGAATTGCATCCGATCCCGTTGCCTAAACATCTCTTGTCGAATATCGACAACATTCCTCTATAATTTGGCTAGGCAACCATCAACACCCGTCATCCAAGACCGCAACTTACCACTCAGACTTGACCCTCCATGGTCACGGGTAGAGCGAGAGAGTTCCCCAATGCTATGGTTTTAACAACCTTGTCAACCACCGCATCAAATTTCTTATCTTGCGCATCAAGGCACTCCATTACTTTACCCATAAACACATCCAATTTCGATTCAAGCCCCGAAAAATCAGCCACATTCGGTTTCACAACAACCGAACCACCTTTTGACATAAAAACCAATTCCGGACCAAGAGCCTCGAATTTCATAAATTTCAAAAACGTATCACACATATCATCTTCTAAATTAACACCATAGCTAGTCGGATCAACAACCCCCTTTTCTTTTATTTTCTTTTTTTTAAAACAACGCCTTTTTGTACCTTCAAGCACCGAACCCGACTCGGTTTGGGTCAAATTGGGTGATTTTTGGTTGGGTTGTGGTGATGGATTGGTAAACATGTAAGGTGTTTGAGGTTTGGAGTTTGGGTGGTGGTTTTTTAGTAGAGTAGCCGTGTAGCGCCGGCTCTATTCCTCTTTTTTTTTTTTTTTTTTTTTTTTTTGAATTTGGGTAGGATTGTAAAAGGAATCTAGGGTAAATATGATATGTGAATATTTGTATGGTTTTAACCCCTTATTTAGCTCGATTTTGTATGTCATTTGTGCTTTGTTAAGCCACTTTATGAGCTAATATCGTCTTCTAGGCGAATTCCTATGTTCTAACCTGTTTTGTAGGGAAAGTGACGTTTCTACGCCCTTTTTCTATATTTCCCGAGCATTTGCCTAGAACCCGACGATTTGAAGATACAAGCTTGACCAAGTGAAAGGCATTTCAAGAAGTTTCACTAATTCAAAAGAGAGAAGAAGCAAGACAGTTTCGTAGTTGTCGGAAGATCAATCAATTAGGCGGAAGAATTCATCGCTTTACATCAAACCCTATCAACAAACCCGACTCAAGAGGTCAAGGGGGATGTTGGAAGTCAAGTCAAAGCAAAGGGAGATGAAACGTTAGTCAAAAGCTTCCAGAAGACCACATACCCGATCGGGTAAGTGGTGTACCCGATCAGGTAAGTGTGCTGATCTGAGCATGACGGCTAGAACTTCCTATTTTTGACCTATGTGTTTAATGCCCGACCTCTTCTCCTCGAAACCCTAATGCTATAAATAGATGCTCTAGCCCCTCATATCAAATCATCTCATCTCACACAATATCTTTTCTCTTCTTTCTTTAGTTTAGTTCTTCTTCTTTCTTAGTTTAGTTTAGTTTTAGTTTTCTCTAGTTTAGTTTAGTCTAGTTCTAAGTTTTCTTCATTTGTAGTTGTTCTAGTTGTAATTGGAATTCAAGTTTCCGGATTTGCATTTCCTATTCAAGTTCTTATTCCATTTCAATCTTTGCTCATCCTTTTTCGGTAATCTTTATTCTCGTCTTTACATTATAGTTTCATTTTCTTTTAGTATTTCGCTTTATCATATCATGTTTATCATTCTTAGTTTTATAATCTTAGTTTCCTTTTCATTGTCAATCATGCATAAGTAGTCACCCTTCTAGGGTGTAGGATAGCCATGTTAGATTAATTAAAAGATGATAATTGGATAAAAGAAATTGTGCCTTTAAAACGTTGTGTCTATGCATGTTTGGATTGTAACGATAGTTATCGATTTTTGGCCAAAATCATTTGACTAGTATGGTATTCTTTTCCAAGGTATACATACGAGAATTGAATAGACAAAGCATCACATGGTAGATTAAGACCTAGTAAATCGCATAAAAAGCCTGCTAGACCATCTGATCTATGATTGTAATGAACACATCATTCTTACGAACTCACAATGAATTGTTTGCATATCCTAAATCCAATTTCATCAATATGTTAATCTACATGTGTGAACCTACTTCCCTAGATTCTTTTCTTTATTGCATTGTTATTATTTAGTAATTAGTGACAAACATTTGCCAATCGTCCAAGGTAGAGTTCTAACCACAACTATTCACAAGTATCTCCCGTCTCACCGAGATCGACCCCTTACTTCCCTAATTACATTAATTTGTTGTTAGCCTAGTCTGGGTTATTTATCTTTGATTAGGGTACGCGACAACCCGATCAAAATATTTGTGAGATATGGTAAGGATAGGATTAGGTAAATAAAAAGATATGGTAAAATATTATTGTTGTGGAGATTCTCGGCCAAAATAAAATACATTGGTAGAATTTTGGTTCAATTTGGAAAGTGAATAAGATAGGTTTTTGGCAAATATGTGGTTCATAATTCAATTTCCATAAAACACTTAATATGCAAGATACTCACGTAAAATATATAATATTAAACACAAATATACTAGCAATGAAATATGCGGACACAGCCATACAATCTCGTCTTATTCTAACCACTCACGCAGGTTCACAAAATAAATATGACGAATTTAATTGTTACTGATTAAACCAATTTCCAACCGCAAAATTTCAAAACGTCTTCTCGCTAACGCCTTTGTTAAAATGTCAGCCCATTGATTTTCAGTACTACAAAATTCGAGTTTAATGTTGCCCTTTTCTACATGGTCACGCAAAAAGTGATGTCTAATGTCTATATGCTTAGTACGAGAATGCTGAGCTGGGTTTTTAGAAATAACAATAGGACTCGTATTATCACAAAATACAGACATACAACCAACATTAACACCATAATCACATAGTTGTTGCTTTAACCAAAGTAGTTGAGAACATACCAGTCCTGCAGCGATATATTCGGCTTCTGCAGTAGATAACGCAACCGAATTTTGCTTTTTTGAGCCCCAAGTAATTATGCATGGTCCAACAAACGTGGCAAATCCAGAGGTACTTTTTCTATCTAGAGAACATCCTGCATAATCTGCATCTGAATATCCTACTAGATCGAAATTACACTCAAGTGGATACCACAAATATAGATTAGATGTACCAATTAAATATCTCAAGATACGTTTAACTGCAATCATATGTGATTCCTTAGGACATGATTGAAATCTAGCACAGACACATACGCTGAACATAATGTCAGGTCTACTTGCAGTTAAATATAATAAAGAACCACTCATACCTCGATATGTAGTCTCATCTACGGACTTACCATTTTCGTCTAAGGTCAACTTTTTATCAGTTACCATAGGTGTGTCCATTGGATGAGCGTTCTCCATACCAAATTTTCTGATTAGCTCCTTGACATATTTTTGTTGGTGAATCTTTATTCCTTCTTTGGTTTGTTGAATTTGCAATCATAGGAAGAATTTTAATTCTCCCATCATGCTCATTTCAAATTCTGAGGTCATTAGATCTGAAAAATACTTGCACAATTTATTGTTAGTAGAACCAAAAATAATATCGTCTACATAAACTTGAGCAACAAGTAAATCAGAACCCTCGGATTTTAGAAATAGGGTTTTGTCGACAGACCCTCTTTTAAAATTGTTTTGCAATAAGAATTTTGACAATCTGTCGTACTAAGCCGTAGGCGCTTGTTTCAAACCATATAAAGCTTTATCGAGTTTAAAAACATGGGTTTGAAACTTGCTATTCAAAAATCCAGGAGGTTGTTCAACAAAAACCTCTTCTTCCAAATAACCGTTAAGAAATGCAGTCTTAACGTCCATTTGGAACAGTTTCATTCCTTTATGAGTTGCGAAGGCGATGAGCAAGCGAATAGCTTCAAGTCTTGCTACTGGTGCGAATGTCTCGTCATAATCAATCCCTTCTTGTTGATTATAACCTTGAACGACTAATCGAGCCTTGTTACGAACTATAACTCCTGAATCATCCAATTTATTTCTGAATACCCATCGAGTACCAATCACAGTTCGATTAGAAGGTCGTGGCACAAGGTGCCATACTTTATTGCGTTCGAACTGTTGAAGCTCCTCTTGCATAGCCACAATCCAGTAGGATTCTACAAGAGCTTCCTTGATGTTGGTAGGCTCTATGGTAGACAGAAATGAGTAGAATGAACAGAAGTTATTTAATGTTCGCCTAGTTTGAACTCCTTTAGTCAAACTTCCTAGGATACTATCCATAGGATGAGAACTCTTATATTTCCATTTCTTAGAGTTCCTAGGCTCATCATCATCTGATGAACTATCACTTTCCTCAAATGATTTAGAATCAAGATTGGTTCCCTCTGAGTTGGACTCTGGGGTTATAGCTGAAGTTGGTACAACTTCAGTTATAATATCTTGATCTGGGTTCAAAGTTATAGCATCATCAGCTATAACTTCAGTTTCTTTTTCCTTGTTTTGAGAAGAGACATTCGTATCATCAACAATTGTCTCAGTTCTCTTTTCAAGGTCATTTGCGGATTTATCAAGTTCATCATTGATTCCTTCAATAACTTCTTCATTTATATCTGGCTCGTCATCCCTTGAAAGGCGAAAGTCGGGATCATTCATGTCTTCTTCTTCTTCATTCTGTTCAACTTGCTCAGGCACATTATCTTCATCAAATACAACATGAACACTTTCTTTTATGCACAAAGTTCTTTTGTTAAAGACTTTAAAAGCTTTACTATGATTAGAGTAACCAACAAACACAGCTTCGTCACTTCGTGGATCAAATTTGCTTAAATTACTTTTTCCATTATTATGGACAAAACATTTACTCCCGAAGCAACGAAGGTGAGCTATATTGGGTTTTCTCCCTTTTAAAAGTTCATAGGGAGTCTTTTTGAGAATAGGTCTAATCATAGCTCTATTGTGCACATAGCATGCAGTACTAATGGCTTCGGCCCAAAAGTTCTTAGGAAGGCCACTACATAAAATCATAGTGCGGGCCATGTCCTCTAAAGTTCTATTCATACGTTCCACGACACCGTTTTGCTGTGGGGTTCGTGGTGCAGAAAAGTTATGTCCTACACCATTCTCCCTACAATATTCTATAAAAGCTTGATTATCAAATTCGGTGCCATGATCCGTACGAATGGAAACTAACTTTTTATCATACTTGTTTTGGGCAAGCTTCATTAGTACTACAAACGCATCGAAAGTTTCATCTTTAGTAAATAGAAAGATAGGCCATACATACCTTGAGTAGTCGTCGACTAGGACGAATACGTACCTCGATCCACCGCGGCTTCTGACTTTCATAGGTCCACACAAATCCATGTGTACCAACTCAAGTGGACGCTCTTTACTTACTACTCGTTTTGGTTTGAATGAAGATCTAACTCGTTTACAACGGGCACATGAGTCACACATCTTTTCTTGTTCGAATTTGATTGAGGGTAAACCCTCAACTAAATCCCACAATTTGAGTTTCTTTAAAATCGTTGGACTGATGTGTGGAAACCTCTTGTGCCACAAGCATGAATCATCCACTGTAACTTTCATGCACGTAAAGGAACTTGTAGTAACTTTATTTAAATCAATCATATACACGTTCCTTTTACGTAAGCCTTCTAGAATAACATTACTTGTTCCTTCAATTATGATACGACAAGCATTTGAATGAAAAACTACTTTATTGCCTTTGTCACATAATTGAGAGATACTTAGCAAGTTATGCTTAAGACCATCTACCAGATAAACATTATTGATAGCATGTGAATAGGATATACCAATCTTACCTACACCGATTATTTTTCCCTTTTTGTTGTCTCCAAAGGTGACCTTGCCACCGTTGAAGGGCTCTAGTGAAAGAAAAAGATTCTTGTTTTCGGTCATGTGTCTCGAACACCCACTGTCGAGATACCATAGATTATTTTCTTTCACTATTATCTCTTCATCATCTTCTGAATCTGTTTCTGAATCTGAGTTGCCAACAAGACACATCTCGGATTCACTTTCATTGTCACTGTCTGAAATTAGGTCAAGACTGACGTTGCTTAGACACAAGTTGGCGACTTCTTCTTCCTCTGACTCGTCGTCCTCTGTGTCAAGATCTCCCCAGCAGTAAGCCATCATGACTTGCTTGAATTCCTTCTTGGTTTTGTCTCGTTGATTTTTGTCTTTGATTTTCTTCCATGTAGAACAATCCTTGATCATATGATCATTATCCCCACATTTGAAGCAACCACGACTTGAGAGAGACCCTTTTGACTCAATTGGCTTCTTATAAGATTTATTAGTGTTATTGTTAAACGTTTTCCCTTGTGGTTTATTAAAGAACTTTTTCTTAAAACGTCTAGCAAATAACACTGTGTCATCTTCAAGGTCCGAATCTTGTTTTTCACTAGACTCGGCTTGTAAAGCCACTTTCTTACTATTACTATCATTTACCTCATCCTCATCAAGATTAATCTCGTGAGCCATTAGGGTTCCAAGTAGCTCTTGATAAGATAGGCTAGATAGATCTTTACATTCCTCAATTACCGTCACCTTAGGTCTCCATCGTCTAGATAGACTTCTAAGGATCTTCCTGGCAATTTCCTCGGAGTCAAAAGCTTTTCCAAGATTTTTCAATTCATTAATGATACTAGAGAAGCGAGCGGACATGCTGTCAAGCGATTCATTTTCCTCCATAGACAACAGTTGCTTTTTGACAACAGTTGTCCCCTCATAGGCTAACTCTAGACCATCCCATATTTCCTTGGCAGTAGAGCTAGATGAGAAACGATCAAACTCAGTAGAAATCATGCCGTTTTGCAACAGGCTGACAGCTTTTGAATTTTTCTCAGCTTTCTTATAATCTGCCTCAACATAGTCGTCTTCTTTCTTTTTGATGGGAGTGCCAGTAACAGATCCAAGCATGATCTTATTAGGGCCGTTCTTAATGATTAGCCAACACTCCCGATCGTTACCCTTTATGTAATGGGTCATCATATTTTTCCATAAACTGTAGTTCTTCCCATTGAATACGGGACACTTCAGATGTTTGAAATCCATTAAAATAAAATTAAATGCAGCGGAAAATAAATAAAAAATAAAAGGATAAAACGGATCAGACTCCTTACTGTAAGGCAATCAAGAGCACGAGGCTCTGATACCAATTGTAGAGTCTATTGATCGAATACGAAAGGGGGGGGGGGGTGAATTGAGTATTAAAAACTAGCCCCACTTTCTCTATTTATATGATATGTAATTAATTATTTGATCTTATGAATTAAAATCAACTAATTAATTAATCAAAATAAGCACAAGTAACGAAATACAAAAAGTAAAGAGAGTAGAGAGAGGCACACGGATTTTTGAAGTGGTTCAGTTTCACACGTTGAAACCTACGTCCACTATTCTCGATTAATAATTCTTAGTACCTTTCTACGGATTACAAAAATTATCAACCCACTCGTATAATCAACACTATTATTATAACTCAAGGTGAGTATCGGTAAATACTCTATACTATCTTACGTTAATAAGAAAGTACAATATAACTCACACAGATTCCCGTTAAAGAATTGTAAGCTTATAATGATGTACTATTATCCAATAACGTATTTCACGCAAGCGATTGATAATAATTGATGCACGATTCTTTTGAAAAACAAACTCTAAAAATAATAAATATTTTGCTCAAAGGTTTCTTTAAAACGATTTTGGAAAATACTCTCAAGTATGTATGTGTCGTGTGATGCTCGTGTATTTCATGTTTCTCATAGAATGAGATGTGAAGGAGTATAAATTGTAATAGAATCATAGTAGATCTAAAACCCTAACTTAATATTTAAGAAAGATATTTATCTTTAATATCATAAACTAATATTTGCTTTATCTTTTAGAAATATCTTTATCTCAAAATATTATTTGGTTTATCTTATAGAAATATATTTATCTTTGATATCTCAAAATATTGTTGTAAAAATATAATAGAATCCTAGATTAGGTAAACAAGGGAAACAACCTAAGGATGCCGAAATCCCTAGTCTCACGAAACCCTAGGAGTCACGCAACCCTAGGTGGCACAATCCCTTGGTTTACCCGAAACCCTAGATGGCTCAAACCCTAGGTGGGCTTATTAGGTTAACAACAAATTGAGATAGAATATATTCGAAACTCTAGGTAGCATGACAACCCATAAGTTGTATAACTAACCAATAGAATCTCATAAATATATTCTCTATTAAAACTTTTGATATATATAAAAATACTCTTTCACTTTTGAAAACATTTAAAACATTTTATTTCCAAAATCATGCATGAACATTTATCATCCATAGTTATAGGCTAAAGCTATAACTTTGTACATAAAATCACTCGAATGGAATAGTTACCGAATGACGACCTATACTATCTAATCTTCACAAAGATCTTCAGTATACGGATCATCTCTTCATCTTGATCACAAAGACCCTCCATCTTGAGTCTTGTGTTATTTGAGGTAGATCTTGCTTAAAGCGATTTTATTTAAGGTTATGACTGGGTAGCTATAACTTACATGTAAACTTCCAAAGTTATTCCTGAAGTTGTTATAACTTTGTCTCACAAACATTATCAAAGTTATGCCTGAAGTTCTTATAACTTTGATCTTTCTTCTCATAATTTGTACTAGCTATAATAAGACTAAAGCACACAATTACACGCATATGATATATCGAGTAAAGTACATTATCACGTAAACATATGTCATTATCAAAATTATAAAATAGGTCCAACACAAAACCCAATACTACAACAACAGAACACATACCATACCCTAAGACAACAACACATAACATATGACATAAGGACAAATCTCCAACAATATTCATGCTACCCACCTATCAACATAAACGTGACATAACTAACAAAATGAAACTACCTCCTTCCCCCGTTAAAAACAAGGTAACGCCCTCGTAACCGAACATACCTCTGTAAACAGATGCGGGTACTTCTCCCTCATTGCAGCTTCAGGTTCCCAAGTTGCTTACTCCACATTATGGTTAGACCATAACACCTTTAGCAACATCGTCTTTCCATTCCGGGTCTTGCGCACTTTCCGATCCAAGATCTCATTTGACACTTCAACATAAGTGAGTGCCTCATCTAGCTCGATAGTCTCAGCCTCATGAGCATGAGACGTGTCACTCATGTACTCTCTCAGCTATGACACATGGAACACATTATGGACTCGATCAAGATCAGGTGGTAAGGCTAAACGATAAGCCACCTCTCCAATCTGATCCAAAATCTTATAGGGACCTATGAATTTCTAGCTCAGCTTGCCCCTCTTCTCGAATCTCATCACTCCACGTATAGGTGACACCTTCAAAAGGACTTTCTCACCAACATGAAAATCGACATCTCTACGATCCTGCGCTGCTTTCATGTTCTGACGAATCAACTTTACTTGCTCGATCATGTCATGAACCATCTGGGGTCCAAGAATTACCGCCTCAGAACTGGCATCCTAACAAACCGGGCTCCTGCATCTCCTCTCATAGAAAGCTTCAAAAGGTGTCATCCCAATACTAGAATGATAGTTATTATTGTATAACTCTATCAAATCCAGTTTATCTTCCTAACTCCCATCAAACGATAACACACAAGCCCTCAACATATCCTCTAAGGTCTTGATCGTCCTCTCAGTCTGGCCATCCGTCGCTGGGTGAAATGTTGTACTCATCTTCAACGTCGTCCCCATCAATTCTTGCAGTTCCTTCCAGAATCTAGAAATGAACATTGCATCACGATCAGAGACGATATTACTAGGCACCCCATGTAGCTTCACCACATGTTTCCTATAAGCCAACGCAAGCTCGATCTTACTCCAGGTATCTTTCATAGGTATAAAATGGGCTGACATGGTCAACCGATCCACAATCACCCAAATCATGTTATTCTACTTCTGCGATCTCAGAAGTCCCACTACAAAAGCCATGGATATAGACCCCCACTTTCACTACGGCACCTCTAAGGACTCAATCTTACCCTGCGGTCTCCTTTGCTCCCCTTTGACCCGCTGACATACTAAACATCTAGCCACAAAGTCAACTACCTCTTTCTTCATCCCCGGCCACCAGAAAGTTTTCTTCGAATCCTTATGTAACTTATCCCCACCCGGATGAACCGGATAAGGAGTACAATGAGCTTCAATCAATATCACCTTCTTCAACTCTAGATTACTCGGTACACACCAACGACCCTCAAATCTCAAACTCCCTTCACCATGAATCGAAAACCTAGGAGTAGTACCCTTCTCTACTCCTTGCTTCCCAGTTAGACACCGCCTCAAGCTTACTCCGATTTACCATCACTCCTTCCTTCAATATCTCATGTCCCAAGAAAGGCACCTTCTCTAACCAGAATTCACATTTCGATAACTTGGCAAACAACTGATTATCCCTCACAGTCTGTAGCATGATCCTCATTGCTCCGCATGCTCCTCCTTAGTCTTAGAATAGCCCAAGATGTCATCGATGAACACTACCACAAATGTATTTAAATACGGACTGAAGATCCACTTCATAAGATTCATGAACACCGCTGGTGCATTAGTCAACCCAAACGGCATCACCTCATACTCATAATGCCCATATCTCGAACGGAATGCCGTCTTCGTTATGTCGCCATCATTTATTCTCAGCTGATGATACCCCAACCTCAAGTCTATCTTTGAGAACACTCCAGCTTCACTCAACTAATCAAACAAATCGTCAATCCTAGGTAATACCTATTCTTTACCGTCACATGGTTCAGCTCGAGGTAATCAATGTAAAACCGTAAGCTACCATCCTTCTTCTTCACAAATAACATTGTCGCACCCCACGCTTATACACTAGGTATAATGTATCCCTTGTCCAGTAACTCGTTCAGCTGCTTCTTCAACTCCTCAAGCTCCTTCGGTCCCATACGATACGGGGTTAGAATTTGGTCTCGTACCCGGCTTCAATTCCAAGCTAAATTCAACATCCCTCCTTGGAGGTAACCCCGGTATCTCATCTGGAAAAACATAACCAAACTCACTCACAACCTCAATCTGGTCTGTTGTCGGCTCCTCAAGTTGGGTATCCCTCACATGACACAAGATCATAGGATAAACGTTCCACGGGTATCCCTCACATGACACAAGATCAACTTCACCTTAGGCTTAACCATAAACCCTCGGTAAGACACCCTAACTCCTTTCGGACCCTTTAACAACACCTTCTTTTCATTATAGTCTATATTAGCTTTATACGTACCCAACCAGTCCATCCCGACAATGACCTCAAACCCATCTAACGGAAACTCAAACAAGTCAACTGGGAAGTCCACCTCCCCTACAATCATAGGCACCCCTCTATACAACCTACTACAAGTTACATACTCTCCTGAAGGTATAAATACCTCATCATTTACAGACTCACTATCTCCCAATCCCAACAACATAGCATGACTCTTTGAAATGAAATAATGGGTTGCCCCTGAATCGAACAATACAAACGAAGGAACATTATTAACAAAGAAAGTACTGGTACCCACCTGAGCGTCCGCCTCCGCCGCTTGCTTGCCTATCATAAATAGTTTAACACTACTCTTCTGTCCACTCCCTTGCACTTTGCTCGCAGATGCCACAGTCTTCGAAGCTGAACTCTGGTTGTCCTCCTGGTTGTTGTTGTTCTGCCTCTGATAACCACCATAGTGGTTATAGCCACCGCCGGTCCCGCTTTGACTCCGATGTCTGTTATATGAACCTGCACGCCGATTACTAGCCATGCTCTTCGAGTAGCTCCTCTGATATGAGGGTTGGTAACCCCCACTTCCTCCCTCTAATGGACACTCAAACCTCTTGTGGGCCGCACCGCCAAAACTAAAGCACTTCACTCCGAAAGTATCACTGGCCGCCCTACCATCATTCCCTCCTGATTGTTCTCCTTGACGGTAGCCACCACCACCAGAATAGGATCAAACCTGCGAATACTTACCCCTCTTGTAGGTGGAGTTTCCTCTACCCTCAATACTAGCCTTCCTGTTCCCACCTTCCATCACCTCTCTAGCCTCTTTGGTCATAACTGCCAACCTCTCAGCCTTTCCGCCTTCTCATAGGCTTCCTTCAGATCATCAGCTACCAGCTGTGGTAGCTTGTTCATGACCCTAAACACCAACCCTTTCAAGAATTTCTGAACTAGAGACTTCTGACTCCACTGTATCTCGTCGGCATAGGTTGCCAACTTAGTAAACTTGTTGTAATAATCGGTCACGGATATCTCCTCGGTCATTCTAAAGGTCTCGAACTCGGACCTCAACTTCCCCCTAACATGTTCTGGAACAAACTCCTGCCTCATCTCCGTCTTGAAGTCTCTCCACGGAATCCCCACTTCTTCTTCACCGACGTAGTAGTCTCCCATTGCCACTCGCTCCCTAAACCACCACTTCCCCGCAGCTCCCCTCAAATAAAACGCAGCTTGCTCTACGCACAAGCTATCCGGAAAGTCGACGACCTCAAACACACTCTCCATCTCCCGGTGCCTGTCAACTAGAAGATGCGGCGCACCGGTGCCCTCATAGGTTGTAGGTTGCTGGCGGGCGATGACAGTGCTTATGGTAGTAGCTTTCACTATGACCTCCCTATTACCACCCACGATCTTAGGGGCCTCCGTGAGTACTTTATTCTGCTCTATCAGTCTGGCGACCTCTTCTGCGATGTACTCTGGGGTAGCAGCTGATGCGCTAGCTCTCGTTACAGGCATGATAACTTCAATAAGAAAGGGCAAACGTAAGCACGAGCCTACAAACAAAACAGAATACGGTCCTGACATAAACACACTCGGTCGAGTGCAACAAGCCACTCGGCCGAGTTAAGCGGCTCACTCGATCGAATACTATAGATAATCGATCAAGTTAACCAAGTATAAACTTCTAATCAAACATTCATAAATTTCACTCGATCGAGCCCAAAAAGGCACTCAGTTGAGTCACACACTCTCGGTCGAGTGTCATCATACATTCGGTCGAGTGACCCAAAACAATAATAGTCATACCATTCAGGAACTTTTGCTCGGTCGAGTCATAATGGTACTCCGTCCAGTTGCTCATACTCGCTCGAGTGTCACTATGCACTCGGTCGAGTCACCACTTCTCAGCACGTAAATTTCACATTGGCTCCCTACACTCAATCGAGTGTCAGGGGCTTGATCGAGTAGCTATCGGTCGAGTACCCAGCCCCACTCGGTCGAGTCATGCAATGATACAGCCTCGTACAACACTTACTCATGTATATGCACATACTCACACTTTATATCACGTACTCATCGCATAATCTCATGTAAACATGCATATAATATACCGTTTACAAAAATATGCCATCATGCTATAATCATCGTCATTCATACATAACTCATTTCATCTAAATTCACCATCATGCCATATTATTTCATACACCACATTATCATGTCACATCTTATGTGATATTACATATCGCAAATCACAACCCCACTCCATTCCACATCCATCTCCATTACACATACCATCAAGCAATATATATAAATACACCAAATGCACATAACGCCCCGACACTTCCCATGGTGACCAAGTAAGAGCTATAGGGGCAAAATTGGGACTCCGGTCATCTCCTACTCTTTGCGGTAGCTCCCTATGACTCCTACCCGGTTTCATTTTATTAGACGCCCCTAATTTTTTAGGTTCATTGGTTTTAGGTTTTGATACCACTTTGTAACACCCCCATATACAAGACCCCCTTAGCACATGAGAATGCTACCATCTCGGTTGCCCGAGGTAGTAACATCACAACAAGCAATAAATAAGCGACATTTAATTAAATAGGTTTAATATCAATACACAATCCCAAACAGATGGCATATAATCTGACCAAATAATTAAACTCAATGCTGAAAGTAATAACAATAGCCAATACTGTTCAACATAATGGAAGAATACTAAAATTCTCGACTCCAACTGACACGCGGAAGCTAGACTCAATCACGTGATCCCATCTCAATCTCAGCGCATAGCTAACGATTACCTGTAATAACCTGCTCACCATTCCCCAATGGATCAAAGCAGCTTTGTAAACAGTAGAAGGGTTAGTATTTGCATATACCGACCAACGTACAAGATCATCACATGGGAAAGAAAAACAAGAGGGCCACCGCAGCGGACACCACAGTAGTCTCAGGTTACCAGCCTGCCCTACAAAACTACCTATTGACCCCAGACCGCAACCACAGGCGTCTACAACCCCTCTCACTGCAGCGAGAGAGCCCGTATCATTAATGTGCACATCCCCCGCGTTGTGGGATAACCACGGAGCGAACTCGGGGTGTGATCCGTCTCCCAACGGAATCACCAAATAATAGTAACCATAGTAACATAGTAACCATCGTCAAAAACCCCAAACCCAAACTTCATCAACACCATCATCAATCACATAACAAGAATCATAACATCTTGTCACATTAATTAGTAATGCAACACTGAGTAGGGAAACCCCACCTAATTGAAAATCCGCAAATAGCACAAGGAATCAGAAGCATTCTTCTATGAAGTCCCCTCCTAAACAATCAACAATCATATAATCAACACAAAGTTCATTCCCTTTCCCCCAATTTAATTAGGGTTACTACAATAATCACAAATAAATCATAAACATGCATACTTACCAAGGTAATCAATCAAGGCAGTGCAAACAATCGAATCAGGCACGAAATGATCAAAGGCTCCTTGAGGAATTAGAGAGAATTTGGAAACTAGGGTTTGTAATTATGAAAGCGTAAAACTGACTATGAAACTAATTCCTCATAATAACCCTTTAATCTCTCGTTCGATCTAACCCCGAAAACCGTCGTAATTGGTCGAGTACAATATGTACTCGGTCGAGTGCTGATGTCACTCGGCCGAGTACGCGAGTTTCGAACCACCCAAAAGACACTGGCCAATTTCACTCGCTAGAGTAGTACACTATGTACTCGATCGAGTAAGCCCTACTCGGCCGAGCAGCCAACACATAGAAATAAGTAGTATTACAGATGACCTATCCATGATTTCAAAGATATTCAAAATGCGGGCCGATGACCCATTTTCATATCGAAATCCGGATCGATGATCCATTTTCAAATCAAAGCGTGGTCGATCACCTATCCTTGTTTTCAATGATATTCAAAATACGGGTCGATGACTCATTTCAAATCAAACATCGGTCGATGACCCATTTTAAATCAAAGTTCGGTCGATGACCCATTTCAAATCAAAGTTTGGTTGATGACCCATCCTTGTCTTTAAAAATACGGATCGATGATCCATTTTCAAATCAAAGTGCGGATTGATGATCCATTTTGAAACCAAATCTTGGTCGATAACCAATTCGAATTTCCAAATCTCAAAATGTTGCTATGTGAATTACGTGCTATATGAATTGTGATCAAATTTGTAGAATATGCCCCAATTGGGGGATATGTCGCCGTCGGCTCCAGAGATCCATTATGATTCACACAAGATGACATCCACAGAAGAATGCTCCCAAGAAATGTTGGCCCGAAGGAGCACTGATTAGATGAATCGTTCCATGAGCGGAACACCGGAATTGACAATTATTCCTCCAGCAGAATGCAGATCTTGTCTCTATTCAAATGAATAGCAAGATATTAATATCTGAGCGAAGCAGCAGAAAGCTAAAGGCCAGCGAGCTCAAACTACGATACAAGTTTGATTTCGTCAGAAACGGATACATAGGCGCCTAAGGATAAGGCTCAACCCCTCTTTCGATGAAACAACGATGTTCTGGGTCGATGACCAATATATTTGATGAGAACAATGATGTTGTGGGTCTTTGACCAATATATTTGATGAGAACAACGATGTTTTGGGTCGACGACCAAATCTTTCGAAAGCGATGAATGAATTGTGGCATCCAGAACCGTGTTCCATGTATGTCTCCTTGTCTTATGGCTGGCGAGCTTACATACGCCGGTCTAATGGACCCTATACTACCCGGGAAATCCATAGGCCGGTAGACTTAACTTATACTTTGACTTTTGCCTTGTCCAAACCTCAGTCAAAGTAGGGATTCTGTAAATACCCGTATCCGGCGATACATGCATTTATAGAAATCCCGCCAAATACCCGATGACGCCAGGACGACATGCATTTCCCGTTTGACATTGTCATTAATTGTGGTTGGTTTTACGATGTAGAATGGGAGTTGTCGTTTTATTTTAAATGAAATTTAAAATCAATTTCTGTCTCGAATAGTTTCATTTTTAATTCATTTTTATAATCGATTTTTCATTTATTTTATTGAGAAAAAAAAACAGTTTTTTAAAACCGACTTGAAAAGTCGACCTTGAATTATTTCACTGTACCGTCTCATCTTTGTTTAAAACGATGTTTATGAATGCTAGTTTACGATGGTCTTTTAAGCTTTTTTTGAAGCCGATTTGGGCCCAATTTTCGATGCGATTTCGACCCAACCTATCCCCCTCTTAGTCTACTTATCAAAACCCACTACCAACCTTTCTTACCCCTTGAATTGCGTGCCCAAAAGCATCCTCAAACCGAGCCCAGCCCTCTATTTCGCGCAACCCAAACCCGCCACAAATCAAGCTCGAAACCTATCCAAATCGACTATACAATAACCCTAATCCATATCCACACCTCTCTACCCATATTTGGTGTCTTACCCACCAAGTAAACCTTTCCCACAAACCCTAAACCTAACCGAAATCCAGCAGCAAAACTGTCCAAACGTAACAACACTTCCTCACTTCAAATCCAATTCAAACTTCTCTATATAAACCCAACACCACCTCCATTAACAACCCCTAGAATCCTCACACACTTTACCTATAATAAAAAGAAGAAATAAACCCTAATAAACCCTAAAAACTGTTGGAGCCAGTGTCCTCCACAGTTAGTGCAATAACATAAATAAATCTCTGTAGGTTCACAGGGTATACTTTGTATTGTAATCAGTTGATTAACGTTTATCGATAACGGTTGGCTTGCTAGATAAGTTTGACGTTATTGTCATACAGATGGCGGTGATCAACTGGTCCCTAAAAGTCACACCTAAAGGATGTGATTGAGAGATGTGATTATTTGAGAAAATAATCATATTGATGCATTATTAAATGACTAAAAGGTTAGTCGGTGTTTTTGACTAAAAGGTTAGTCAATGTGATGATGATATAATTATTTAATAACGATTAAATAATGTTAGCTAAGACGAATTAACTGTAATTCGTAATTAAATATAAAATGTTATATTTAGTTGTAGTATATAATGTGAGCTTAAACGAATTAAAATGTTAATTCGTAATTAAACATAAACCGTTATATTTAATTAGCAGGATTATAGATATACCGATATTTATAATTAAAGTATATATTATACGATTGTCATAATAATTGTTATGTTAATATATCCACTGCAAAATGTTGTAATGGACCTTATTAATGTATGACAACATATTAGACAATTATAATATGTATAACATTATATTAAATGGAAGCTAATATAACCGGAAAAGAGTCCATATACACTCGGGTTTTTCGGTCCATGGGTAGTGGTTTTGAGGAGACAAATCTCCTCATTAAAACCCTATTATTGCCGTGAGATCAAGGGGAGATGAGAAAAAAATTCTAAACTAATTCTATTCTCTCACTTGTGCCTCCATCACACACTAAACACAAAAACCTAAAAAGTTAACAGTAACTTTTAATCATCTTTCTAGCAAAGGAGAAGGGCATATCTCGATCAATCTTGGGTGAGACAATTAGGAGGATATCTAATTTGATATATGTTCTTAGGCCGATTTTGCTAGGACCAAAGGTTCAATTCGTTTCTCTATATTTTATATCGCTTTCATATTTATGACTCGCAATTCATATTATATAATTTTGTTATAATCCTAGATTTTAAGGGGATGTAAACAGTTATTTCCCACAAGTGGTATCAGAGCCATGTTACAAAATTATATTATATGTTTTTCATTTAAATGAAATATAAATTTGAGAAAAAAAAAATTGAAACCGGAAAAAAAAAAATTAGGGTTTCGGCAGTTTTTTTTTTGGCCGATTGATTCATTTTTTTTAGGGTTTTGTTTTTCCATTGTTGATTTATTGATATTGTTATTTTAAAAGGTTAAAATTCAATATAATAAATTTGTACTTGTTTTAATTTGATAAGGATTAAATTAAAATAAGATGGAATTGTTTTGTTTTTGTTGTTGCTATTGTTTTCGGTCTCATTGTTCTAAATTGATAATTTTTGAATAATGATTCAATTTTAATGATGTTCAAAGCGATTGTGATTAAATGAATATAAGGATAATCGATTTAATCATGATTTAGATGTTTATTTTAAAAGGTTAAATTGAATAATCTAGTTTGAATCAATATCTAATAACGATTAGACATTGAATTTTGTACCGATCTAGCAATATTGACAACACCAAATTTTGTACGTGCGGCTACTGTTCATTTAAAAAAAAAAAAAAAAAATTTCCTGTCTTTATTACTGTGCTGCTGTATTTTTATTTTTTTTTAATGTTGTTGTTTCGGTTTTTTTTGCTAAAAAAAAAAAAAAAAATTTCAGGGACTGGTACTGTTCACGTGAACAGTGATCAGTAGAAAAAAAAATTGGTTTTTTTTTTGACATTATAAAGATAATGTTTGTTTGTTTGTTATTGTGAAAAGGTTCACAATAATGATACCCGATTATTTTAAAAAGGTTTAAAATAAAAATGGATTTTGGGAGATTAAGATTGTTGTGGGCAATTAAGGAATTGTCACATAATTTTGATCGTTTTTATTGGTGGTTTGGATAATTAATCAACATAATTAATGAATTATGTATTGTAGTATTAATTTATATAGTTGATGCATTTTATTTTTGTCGAATGAATGAATGAATGAATGAATGGTTTGATTTACGTATTTTTGCAATTGGTTGAAAAATGTAATACCTAGTGTGGCTTTAGTTAATCATGTTTTTGTAATGATGAAAACATGGTTTGGATGTAATTTTGAGATCTCGAATCTCCTTTATTTTTCTTTTAATTATGTTTTGGAATTAGAATGTAAATAGGTTTATTTTGTAATTTTTAAATGTAATTTTAAGAAGACTAGAGACGGAGATCGGATGCTCACTCCCGCTACATGGACCAAGATGAGACTAAGTCAAGCTTCTCGGGTCCATAAGGATGGATTCCAAACTTGTATTTACTGTTCTTTTTGGTAGATAGGCCACACTAGGACCGTTGTAATAGTTTACGTATTTTTCGTTCTTTTGCTTTTCATTCACATGTTAAATAATGGCATCATATTCCGCCTAAACCAAACCACCTAAAATGCATGAAAAATGATTCATATAGTTTGAATTTTCATCTTAGACATACAGATGTCACTCGTTCATGGGGCCATCACCTTAGTCTAAATCATTCACGAAATGCTAGAAATTTGTTCACTTAAAATGAATTAAATTTAAGATGATGGGATCTTCCTCTAAAATGAAAATTGAGATTAGTCTTTATAGGAAAAACTAATATGAACCCCTTCTTCGTCGGAAGTCATAATATGACCCCTTCTACGTTGGGTAAGTAGTGAGTGTTGACCTATTTTATCTCAACATTATAGTACGAGTAATATCTCGTGATTATGATGGACTAAAGATAGAATTTACAGAAATTTATCGACCAGGAATTCTAAAAGTAGAATTATCCAAGAGGTTGGCTTATCAATTTACAGAAATTGAGTCTTGGGATCATTTATATAATTCTTGAGGGAGGTCAATTGTATAAATGCATGAGTCATCGCATTAAATAGTTTTTGCATTAAGACTTAATTTTAAAACGATGAAACTTATCATAATTTTTCTTCTTTTCACAGTTTCTTGAATCCGTTATATACAGATATAACTGCTTAAAATAACAAATGGCTGGACGTACAGACGACCCAATGCCAAGTGCTACACTCGCTCGCGAGTCCTGGCTAAAGATCTTTATGGACAACATGAATCAGTCCACGCGACTGAAGAATGATGGGTCAAACTTTGCGGACTGGGAGGCGGCATTACGGAATGCTGCCATTGCTGACGGTAAGCTCAAGTACTTGACTGAGCCACTACCGACTAACCCAGGCCCCAATGCAGGAGCCAATGCATCACTTGCTTATAGTGATTTCGTAATGGAGGCGGGTGTGTTAAAGAACGTACTCATCTTTTCAATGGAATCCAATTTGCAGAGGCGATTCATAGCCCAGGATGCAAACAAGATTTTCACCACTCTCTCTAACGAGTTCTCGAAAGCTCTGAGGATCGTTAGCTATGAGTATACCTGTCGGTTCTTTGAAGCGAAACTCCCGAAGGGCCAAGCGGTTAGCCCACACATTCTTGCTATGATCGAGAATGTCGAGAAGCTGGAGGCTCTTGGTTGTAAAATCGATGAGACGATCATTATTGATCGACTGCTTCATTCACTTCATGATGGTTTTGCCCTTTTCAGGGCAAATTACTATATGAATGATATGAAGAAAAGTCTTCATCAGCTCCACTCACTTCTCGTACAGACCGAGAGTGATCTGAAATTGAGTGGGAGCGTGAAACAGGACGTTCTCATGATTAACAACAAGGGTAGGGGTAAGGGCAAGGCTCAAGCTGACCTAGCTGTAGGGAAGCAAAAGTTCAAAAAGCCAGGAAAGGTCAAGAGTGGGCCTGGTGAGACTAGCGGTAGCTCACAAGGCAAGACAAAGAGCAAAGAATACGTGGAGTGCCACCATTGCCACAAGACTGGGCATTGGAGGCGGAACTGTCCCGTGTATGATGAAGAAGTAAAATCAGGCCGCGTCACTCCTGTTGGTACGTCGTCTTTTATTCATATGATTGAGATTAACCATGCAAGTTTCGGAACTTGGGTACTAGATACTGGTTGTGGTTCTCATCTGTGTAATCATTTGCAGGGCCTAAGAAGCATCACAACTCTCGCAAAGGGTGATGTGGACCTGCGGGTGGGGAATGGAGCTAGAGTTGCTGTCGTTTCAGTGGGAACATATGTAATCCAACTCCCTAGTGTGACACCCTCAAATTTGCGGAAAGAAAAAATTATTTAAACTAGATAAAAGATGAAAATACAATACAAAGGTGTCATAAAATAAAAAGGGTCATTACAAAACGGAAATAATATTATACAAAAGAAATATACAAGACGGGAGACATATCTCCCGTATAAATACGGAAAATAAAAGAGTATATAATAATATACAATCTAAGAACCGAATATAGGTCCAAGGTAAATACTTCGCTCGCTAGCTCGTCAATGTACCCCAAATATGCATCACCACCTGTTCGACCGCATTAAATATAAACACGGAAGCCACAGTCAGTGGGGAGTAACTCCGAGTTCTCCCAGCCACGAAATGTCGAGTTTAATAAAACATGAATAACATAAAAGCAATGTATATGGAAAATACAAAACCTTAACATATTATGATATGCTTTTCATGTTATGAAACAATTAACTAACATATAACCTAGCATATGAAAGCTATCATGTGAATCCGATAATAAACTATAACACGAGGTAGGGAAGCTGGTATGCTAGCTCAGAGGTTACCGTTAACATGGCCATGATACACTCAAACCCTAATCAACACGTAATCATGGGAATCAGTTAACAATCGGTAATCCAAACTCTATCAACCTTAGCCGGCTTGCATCTCACCTTCTAAGATTCATAGAATCATACAAACATGAAAGCAAATACTTCTACAAACAGGCATAAGTTCTTAGCACGGCCGATAGTCGACTTCTGTAACTCGAGGCTATACCACAAGGTAGGAAAACATCCTAGTCCTAGACTGATCAGACCTAGCGACAAAAGCTATTCCATTCCCCGTCTCGTGACCAGAAGTACACAAGAAACTCTACTAGGCGACCCCCTAAGCAGAGATGGCTAGTACTTAAGCTGGCTCCATTCCCAAAGTGGAACTCTTAGGCAACCATGCTCCGACTTGGGGATAAGCCCCCCAGGCCGGAACACAAAAGCTATCGACGGTGAACATATACTCGTTAAAGACAGTACGGCCTATCGATGTCATGGTCCAAGCTACTCATTTAGAAATAGAATGGTCAAGACGCCATATACTCATAATTCTCTATGGGTACTTAGTCAACTCGACACCAACCATATAATCAAACAGTCACGGGAATAACATCCTATCATGTGACTAATTGCATACAAATCATAATCACAAATCATATCGCCTCCTATCTACTAAGGCTAATTCATTAATTAAATACAACCTTACTTGAAGACAAATCCCCGACCCGAGTCCCGCGACGGGTCATCAGTCAAAACGGGGCTGACTAGATCTTAGTTTGACCAAACCCGTTTGGTCAAACCGGCTAGAAACAGAGTCTTTATCACATAGACTTAACCATAAAAATCAACCTTTCATTACATGTTATTTTATTAAACTTCTAACATGTGCATTATTAAATCTTACGTAAACCCCCGCTCGACTTAAATGATATCCAATTAAACTACGATCTCGTCTTATAATTTCTAACATGTGAGAAATAATAATTTTATGAAAAACCTTTTTAATTAAATATTTTACTTATTAACATTTCCCACTTGCTAAATATTACAAAACACGATAAAATGGCAATAACTCAAAAAAACCGTCACAAGACCAAGTGAGGGCTCATGGGCTGATTTTGGGCCGGACCTAACATGGGCCTGGACTGGGCCCACGGGCTGATTTGGCTAATTTGGGCTGTTTTCATTAAAAATTCTAAAACCGTTTCCTAATATTTTCCCGCATGCTTAACATATTTAAAACCCGTCAAAACAACAACCAAACAATCAAACATCGACACAACCCAAAGACCAAAACCCGGACCCACCATGGACCAACCCAGACCGGTCTGGACCGGGCCTGAACCGGCCTGAACCGGCTGGTTTGGGTCCGGTTTCCAGCCCTTCTCCACGGTTCCCACCACCAATCAACACCAAATAAATTCCAACATGTTTTTAATTAACAAACAACCATTTTAACAATCATCCATACAAAAATCATGGTTATAATTAAATCATTCAAATAGGTCAAGAACACCAAACTTGTTATAAATTCATAAAACATAATAATAACCACTACTTATCATATTACTAACTAAAAATCCATAAATCATAATAACATGAACAAAAACAAAAGATGAACCAAAAACAAAAGAAACAAAAGCTGTGTAACATATATTCGTCGAGTAACTCGGAATCGTTACCTTAGCTAGCAAGATCAATTAGCACCAAAATAAGAAGTATAAACTAAGAAACCCGTCTACTAATCTTCACCCAAAATATACGAGTCTCCAAACTCGTCTTCAAAATCTTCCCCTATAAGAAATGACAAGAAAAACATTGTTAGAACTTAAACTTGATTTTCCATAATTAAATGTTGAAAACGATTTTGCCGGAATTGAAAATAAACCGTACTAGAAGATGGAGAGCGAAGAGGAGATTCTAGAAATATAAGTTAGGACGGATTTAATGAAGAAATGAAGGTTTTATGATGATTTTGCTCAAGAACGACGAAGAACGGATGAAGAACGCTCAAGAACGAATGAAGAACGTTGAAGAACGATTAATTTGATCTTAATTTGATTTGTTGTAAAATGAAAAGTTGTTGGTGAGTAATGTTGGTGAAGGAGCCGTGTAAATATAGAGGGAGTATGGAGTCGGGTTTTGAAATTATTGTTACGGAATTGACTCGGGTTTAATTAATTATATTACGGTAATTAATTAGATATTAAGTTAATTAAATTAAATATCAAAATATTATGTTATATTAATCAAAATAAATGAAAATATCAAGGCTTAAGAGAGGGTGAGAGTGCCGTGTGGTTTTGTGATTGTCGGGTCAGTTTTGTAAACGATTTGCGTAATTTCCGTTGACGGATCGATAAAGTAACAAATATCTAAGATATTTGTATTAGTTTAATCGAAACAATTAAAATATCTCAAGGGAGTGGAAAACGATGACATGGGGGTGACTCATGCAAGCGAGTTTCGAGTTTGTTACGGGATTTACGATGAGTCGGGAATAGTTAAATGACGTTCGGTTTAAAACCGTAAAAGTTATTCTTTAAATTCCGAATAAATTCAAAATAATTATATTAAATTATGATAAATCTTAATAAATCTAAATAAAAATAAATCAAAAATATTATTTTTTAAAATAAAATTTCGGTCTTCAAACTTATAAGGCGAGTCGGGAAAAAGTCAACGAAAGTCAAAGTCGACTTAAAAGTCGAGAAAAGTCAAAGATGACTTAAAAGTCAAGAAAAGTTTATGACGACTTAAAAGTCAAGAAAAGTCAATGACGACTTTAAAACGTCAAGAAAAGTCAAAGACGACTTAAAAGTCAAGAAAAGTCAAAGATGACTAAAAACGGAATTTTCATGAAATCTCTCAGAAATTCCAAATACGAACTCGGAATTTCAAAATACGACTCAAAACAAGAATTTCTATTTTAAAAACTTAAGTCTGCTGAAAAGTGTTAGTAAATATTTTCACTAGAAAAATTGGGTACTTTTCGGGTTGTTACATTCTAGAGCATAAAACCGCTTGGACATCCTTTCATATTGTCGTTCAAGATCTTTCCGCATGAATGAACAACATTTCATACTGAGGAATTCTTCTCTTGCTTGAGTTGTGTAATGATCCCAAGCACTAAGAAATTCATTATGATTGTTTCCAATGAAGGCGTCAACTGCAGGGGATTGTTGGATTTGCAGTTGTCGATAAGCTTCAAGACTAATCCACCATTGCAGCAGATGACCATAGAACCTTGATACTAATCTATATATCACGGTTGTAAGTTTAGGTCCAGGGAAAGGAAGTTGTTCGCCACACCAGGCATGCATTTCATATATTTTGTCTCTCCATTTTAGAGGCGCAATGTTATCAAAAGAGAAGCCATGACCTATTATATCTTGACCTTTAAGGTTCCAACCGGGTGGAGGATGAGCATCAGGTTGGTCTTGTTCCTCCAGATTCTCTGTTTCACTTTCAACCACTTCCTCAACTTGGATTGGTTCATGCATCATAAATTAAGGCATTAAAACATCGTCTATGGAATTTTGAGATGTAGGCTTCTTTGTTTTGGGTTTAGCTAAACTAGTTAGAAGAGAAGGGATGGGATTATGAAGCTATATCATGAATTGTGAGGCGTCTACTGGATCTTGAGTCGTAGGAGGTTCAATCTAAGTTATTGTTGATGTTTTTCTTCCATGTTTTGATGCGGATTGCCTCTTTTTCGTTATATGTCTTTCCTTAAGAACTTTTGTTGGAAGGAAAAGCGATGCTCCGAAAGGGCTTGATTCTGGAGGTAGTAGACGGAGGGGTCTTTGATGCTTTTCATAGGGTGGCGTATAAACTGGTATGGGATAAATATGTCGCATGACATATTTGGTTGTATTTTGTAAGGATGATAATTGTGCTTTTAAGGATTTTAATTCATACTTTTTTTGGGAAATAAGTGGAGATGCTATGGAAATTGTTGTTGCAAGTCGTAGCAGTTCTTGGTGTAAGGAAGAGATCTTTTGATGTATCTCTTTTACTGCAAGATCCATGATTGTCACCTTCTTATCTATTTGCTGCAGCATAATGTTTTGGGCTTGTACATTTTCTGACTGCCAGTTTAATGTTGCTTATGCAATACTTATTTGCTTTGTTTAATCCTCTTTATTTTTAATGACCAGATTTTTAATTTTCTAAGAATGTTTAGAATTTGTTTCCTTAAATTCTGTTGGTGGAAAATTTGTGTCTTGAGAAGAGGATGGACCAAACAAATAACATGTGGGGATATCTTTTTGTGGATTTTCAAGATTTTCTTGTTTTGAATATTGTACATAATATTCAAAAATTTTCCCAGTTTGTTATCCTAGGTGGCCAACATTAGGATCACCTGACAGATATTCTCTTCTAAGGATTTGTTGAGTTAATTTTTTGTTTCTCTTTTTCCTTGGATAGTCATTTTAATCATGCAATTTTGACAGTCCCAAACATCAAAGAATTTGTATCCTGCCTAGTCTTCAAATACGTATACGAGGTCTCCAAGAGAGTTAAAGGAATGTATACGAATGTTAAGAAATATCTCATTTTGTTTCATTGGTATGAAGAGTGGAATGATAATATTTATTTCAGTACTGAAAATTGGCGGACAAGACTTTTCACTTGGTTCTTTTTTAAAAATATTTAAATGGTGCCATCTTTTTGTTTAATAATTTTAGAGTCTAGGGATTATAGAGGAGTGTTTATTTCATGAATTTTTTTGTAATTGGTAATCCAAGACTTTGGGAGGAGTTTGATGAGTTCATGTTTGGGAATTTGCCTAGGGATATGTATACAAGATGAGCTATGTTATGATTCTAATTGAATAAAAAGAGCATCATCTTTATCTCTTGGAATACTAAGATCCATTGCATGGTTTTGAACCCTATATGCCATTTGACGGTGAAGAGTTGCTGCATATGTATTTCCAACTTACGTAGTTCCGGTTATTTGTAGTTGGGTTTGAAGTTTTTGGAGAATTTGTGGGTCTTCTAATGCCATGTTAAAATTTGGAAATAGGGTAATGAATACAATACCTGCATTGAGTGTTGTTTGGATGGTTGAAATACAAGAATGTTTGTATTCTCTGTATCGTGTATCAAGTAGGGCTATTCGTGCTACATCAGGAAGACCTTTCCTACCATGGAGAGTTACTGCTAACTGTACTGCTCCATAATAAAGGTGGGTGTAACCACTTATTTTCCATGTGTGAACTATGGCTTCGTTAAGTCGGAGAGAAATCATTTGTTCTGCTTCTGTAGCTGGAACAATATGTTGTTTTAACTGTGAGGCCAGAACAATTTCTTTAAATGTATTTTTATGTGGGCGAAGTGCTTGTTTGATAACTTTTAGAAATGAGAAATTTGGTTTTGTAAAAGCTCGATATGGATTTAACAAAGGAAATTGAGTAATAGGGATCTTATTATTTTTCGTTTACATATTCTACATCATAAAGATAATCTATTTTACTAGTACTTGATTTACGAAGAGAAGAAGGAGACACATGAGCTAAGTGTAAGTTTCTTAAACTCAATATTAGACATTTCTAATATCATATTATAAATAGTTAACTCTTCAACTAATAAGACCTTATGCATGCATAACAAAAATACAAATAAGGAAGAATAAATTGTTCCTTACATTGATTTAGAAGGATTTTGGGCACAAAATAGGACTCCTTCCTACTTTGTTCTTTAGCTCAAAATACAAGGATGATTTCCTAGTTCTTAGAATAAGAACACTCCAATTAGTTGCACCCAAGACAACCTCTAATACACTACAAAATACTACACTAGTATGATATTGTAGTAGCCCTTAAGATAAAATTAATACCACTATTACTACTATTAGTAATCTTGTATTAATATAAGAACTTGAATTTATTTGAAACTTCTTTAATTTTTTAGTGTGAGAATTCAATTTAAGAGAGATAAGTATATATTTTGAATATGTTATCAAGTGAATGCAACAAGAGGAAAAACACTCCTCTTATTGCCCTCACTTGGCCGGTCATAGGCTCTTATGGGGAAGGGTGTTGCTTTTCGTTTTTGTCTTCACAAGACAATAGATTAGGCATAGAAATAGGCTAGGTAATCATGTGATCTAATTCTCAATTAGAACACCTAATCAAGCCTAAAATCCTACCCTTGTAGCTCCCAAAAACCGGTACCATATATGTAAAATGGAGTCCATTTTATTTTTTGTAATTTGTCATTTGTCACATATGTGACATGTGACATGTGACATGTGACATGTAACATGTAACATGTAATTAAGCTTATAAATGTACATTTAACTAATTTAAATGCAATTTCATAACAAATAAATTAGACTTAACATTTTAAGTCACATTTTATAATTACATGTAAATAAAATGGGTCATCTCATATTTGGTTAATATAATCTACAACAGTTTGTAATTATAATCGACCAATTTCACTTATCTCAAATGTTTCATAAATACAATGCATTCTTAGTAATATAACGATTAAATTACTAAAAAAATGAATCTTATTTAATCATAATACAATAAGATATAATTCTCACTTTAATCTTGTTCAAATTAAGGGATTAATTAATCTGTATCGCTATATTGTTCAAATTAAGGGATTAAATAATCTGTATCACTATACAATTAATTAATGTGCATGATTAGGGGATTGTCCTTTAGGTGTGACCTCAAGAGATCAACTGATCACCACCGTCATACGACAGTAACGTCAAACTCCATTGAGCCAATCGTTACCGATTTATATTGACCAGTTGACTATAATATTCATCATCCCTTTGTATTCTTATTATTGAGATTTAATTATATGATCGCACTATTGTTGAGGACATTTACTCCCACAATCTCCCACTTGTCCGAGACAAGTGTGCGTCACCAATTCTCTTGTCGTATTACAATCTCCCACTTAATGCAAGGTGTCTTGCAGGCCGTACTTGCATTTGATCATATCATGAGTGTTTTCCTCGATCTGGAGAGTAACTGTCTGACCGGAATTATCTACCATAGATACCTTCCGAGCATGGCCACGCATTTTCATTTTAGTACTCCTCGAGTGGCCTTGAGATTTTAAAAAACAACCCTGACAAGGGGTGGACAATTCCTATTGCACTATTCCCTTTGCATAGCCACAGTTCGTCATGACCAAAAAGATGCTCATTTGACCTCAGTTACGAAGGTCGTAGAGCATAAATCAAAGTCACTCTGAAACTGTGCCACCTTAGGTGAACAGTCTTTAGTCAAAGAATTGACTCAAAAAGAATACTATAATAGCTCGTGCCACGACCAAGCTACAAGAGTTGCCAGAACTCTATAAGCGGTCACTGCTCGACAGATTGTCCCTTACAACCTGTCTATGTGATCGACTGGCTGGTCATCCCTTATGACCCTATGCCACTTCAACTTGCCATCAATCGCATCACACTCTAGTCTCTAGGAGACGTCACCTCATATAAGCAACTAGAAGCCAATTCTATGTTACTACAGTCCACTTTAATGGGGTTCAAAATTGTCTCTACAACCCATTTGGATGCAACAAAGCACAATACGAGTTTTAGAAACTCAAATGATAAATGTGATTATCATATATGAACAATCAACACAATGTTATTGCTTCATATCATATAATCTATCGTTTATTTCGTCTATGACAATTCATGACGATTTTATTTAAATGCAATAAAGGCTTGGGTAGTGAATATACCATATATTTATTCCAACCTTGTGAATTCCTTTTTCCTTCCATCCATCGTTATTCCTAATAACATGAATTCATTTACGTACATGTCTAGATCTCTATCTAGTGTTGGGCTCTTTAATTTGAAAGAAGCTCCCACTCGTTATCATGATAACTGATAGGTATTTAGGTGAAAGGATCTACCATTAGTTACTCCTCATCATAATGTACGAGGTCTCTATTTGTAGAATTTATGATGATTGACTCTTCAATCATGCTTTTAGTTATTCGCTTCTTATATAACAAAAGAACGCCTAGGATTTCGACAAATCCTTATAAGTTTGGAATTTGGGTTTGTGTAACCTTTACCACATATCCAAATTTTCTCTACCAAACACAAGAATGAATCCCTAGTTCTCCTTGAGAACCCTATGGATTTTCTAGTAGGCTATCCAATGACACTCATGTGGATTAATTTTTTATAGGCTTGTCATGCTCCCAGCATACAATTCATTTAGCTACGTGCATGTAATGACATACATGATTGGTCTCATGTGATCAACAACTCTTGGGTTCAGTGGATGACTATGACCCTATCATAGTGATCACACTTTCATCATTATTAATAACCTATTTAACTTGTTGTAATAGATAAAGGATCTTATCGATATAAGACACTTTTCTAAATGCCCAGCTAAAATATTATATCCCTCAATAGATTTTGATTTTAGTATACATGTTGCCCTTTATCATTCTTCATTAAAATCGAACCATTCCTTTCAAAAAGGTAATGTGAATACGTCACTTACAATGAGTAATACGTCATTCACGTGGAAGACAATTTTTCCCACTTAACTTCATGTCTTTACATGACTTTCACTCCCTCTTATCTTCATGTCTATACATGATTTTAACTCCCACTGAACTTCATGTCTATACATGACCTTTTGACAATTCGAATGAAAATCTTCTTATATCTTATAATATAAAAGATCATCATAACCTCTAGGTAGATACCTTAGGCTTGTGTCATGTACACATCCTATTCCAAATCCCTATTTGGACATGTGGTTTTGTTGTGTATCTTGTACACACCTAATATTATTTTACTGATGATTTGGATCTAAGCATAGTTACGCATTAACTTAGCTTTTGAAGACATCTACATGTCTATACATGCAACTATAATTGGACACTTTCAATTAAAATATTTCATGTTTATAGAATGATTTTGGACAACTCCAATACATCATTCATTTGCATCGATTCCATTTATAATTTATTTTCATAAGTCTGTTATGTTAGAAAATCGAATTTTAAAATTTCTAGATGCTTCCACTTACATAGATCATAATCTTATTATATCAAGAACATTTTCTTTTGGTCTCGTCACTAGTCTAAGGATTCACCTAAGAACGCTTTCTTTTTGCCTCCTCACTAGTCTTGAGTCTAACCTAAGAACATTTTCTTTTGGTTTTCTCACTAGTTCTTAACTAGGTTCTCGTTGTGGCTTATTTTCTCCCACTCTATCTTAAGAAAAATACAACTATTTTCTTTAAAGATAGCCTTATGAGCCACAAACAAATTTGTTCTCATACTTGTGAGTGAGGTAGAAGTTATCACAACTAGACCTTAATGATCTATTAAAGACATCATTGTAAAGAAATCGGATCTTAGCTCGGAAATAGACTAGTTCTATAAGCTAAAGAGGTGGACTCATATTCAAGTCAATTACAGTCTTTATAAGTAGTGTGGCCAATTGGTTTGGTAGACTCCCTACTTTGAGTTCAATAACTCAATTTTGACTTAGCAATTGATCTTTCAAAGTGAGAATCGAATTCTTAGCCTTTTATTATAATGATTCAATCATCATAATACTTATATGATCAATTTGAGTCGATATAATTTATGTTATTAGTGCAAGTAGAGTATAATGACAAGTTTTAGAATGAAAAAGTTTCCATAAACCGAGTGACTTGGGTTGAAAACCAAGTCACTAATATCCAATTACAACCAAATGTTAATAAAAGGAAATAAAAAACTTTCCATTGTCAAACAAGGAAATAAAGAGTTTCTAAAACAATGTCACAAAATACAACCCAATAAAGAAGACAACACAAAATAAGTCCAAGCTTCCTTATGTCTTCATCCATGGGTGGCTACCTTAGCTTCCCTTGAAGAGCCTTTTTAGGCTTGCTTGTCCTTGCCCTTGTCCTTGCTTGGGTGCCCTAATTACAATTAAAAAAGGTAAGAATCACAACTTGTATCTATATACCAAAGTTGAGATTATAACATAAAAGATAGGGATGAAAATTTACCAACGGAAACAATTTTCCCAGCTTTGATATCTCCTAGATACTTGGGGCAATTCCTTTTCCAATGCCCTATGCCATTACAATAATGACACTTATCCTCGGTTGAGGCACCTTTCTTAGGCTTGGGTGAGCTATTCTCAATAGCTTTTCCTCTGCCTTTGTAGGTGGAGGGCTTCTTTCCCTTGCTTGCACCCTTTTTGAACTTCCCTTTGCTCTTGTCATTGATGTGAAGTACATCCTTGGTGGTGCTAATATTTAGCCCCATGTATCTCTACGCTTGCACAAGCATTTTGTGCAACTCGTGAAGAGAGGTTTGCATATTTTGCATATTGTAGTTTACCCTAAACTGCACATATGCCTTGATTTTTCCCAAGGAGTGTAGTACACGGTCAATGACTAGTTGTTCGGGAATGTCAACCCCTTGCAATATAAGAGTTTCAACATGCTCAATCAATTTGAGTACATGAGGACTAACCTTTTGGCCCTCTTTAAGATTCATGTCGAAAAATGCGGAAGCCGTCTCATATTGAATGATCCTAGGAGCTTGTGAAAACATAGTCACAAGCTTGGCATAGATCTCATAGGCCGTGCTCATCTTTATGGCAGTCTTTTGGAGATCGGCCTCCATAGAGAAGATCAAAACATTTTTGATCGCGACGGCTTCCTTTTGGTAAGCCTCATAGGCTCGCCTTGCGGCGGCAGTTGACCTTTTATTAGGTGTTTCGGGAGAGGCTTCGGTAAGGTAACGAAGCTTGTCGTCACCTTCCGCGGCCAACCGGAGTTGTGCATCCCAATCGGCAAAATTAGCGCAATTCTTTTCTAACTTGCATCGATCCATAAAGGATCGAAGCCATGAAACGTTTGTGAGAGTTGGAGCGTTGGTATTTGGATTTGCCATTGCGAATAAATAATATTGATTACATTAATGAGATGAAGGAAATGTTAATATTTATCGAATTAAATACTTGTAAACATTTTAGACAAGTTTTTAACATTTAAATAGTGACCTCTACCTGTGACAACCCTCGCGAATGCGGAAATGTAAAACATACAAGCATGTGGAATAATATGCAGAAATAAGGTATTTAAAAAAAAACCTTTAAACATGCAAGATATATAACACGAGGTGTGTCAAAATATTACAAAACTAAATACAAAATACAACAAAGAGACGGGGTCTCTTAAAATGTTAGCAAAGAACAAGTGTTTAACAAAACTAGCTAATATCGTCTAGAGGTGAAACTTCCAGGGACAACGCCCGCTAGCTCACACCCGAACCCCAAAATATCATATCCAAAAAGTCATCCATTGCAAGCAACCTGTTCATCCATGAAAAACATGAATGCCACAGTCAGTGGGGAGTAACTCCGGGTTTTCCCAGCCATATCACATCAAACGTACATATAAGGAAATACGAAAGTAAAGTCATGCATATATAGATATCCATGTGAGATACGATAAGAATAGATAGGCAATTCTATAGATAATGATAAGAGCATATGAAGTAAAAGATCGAATCCATCATGTTATACAAAGACTCGGGGAAGACACTCTTAGGCAACCGAATACGCTCACTAGGGCTTGCATCTCACCGTTAGCGGTATAAGCTTGATAAGATTGAGACTCGACAAACAAACCATGCCAAGTCATGCGATGATCACAATAAATCTAACATATTATCATCCATTCACGAACCAA
>JAIUZE010047862.1:0-44921 GCA_022085475.1 Heliosperma pusillum | reverse complement strand
TTTTTGGCCATAATCATTGACTAGAATGGAATTCTTTTCCAAGGTAGAGATACGTGGATTGAATAGACAAAGCATGACATGGTAGATTAAGACCTAGTAAATCGCCTAAAAGCCTGCTAGACCATCTGATCTATGATTGTAATGAACACATCATTCTTACGAACTCACAATGAATTATTTGCATATCCTAAATCCAATTTCATCAATATATTAATCTACATGTGTGAACCTACTTCCCTAGATCCTTTTCTATATTCAGTCATTAATTATTGTTTTAATTTTCTAGCATTAGTAATAACCATTGTGACAATCATACAAGTTAAAATTCTAATCATATCTTTTCACAAGTATCTCCTGTCTCCTCGAGATCGACCCCTTACTTCCCTAACTGCATTTATTTGTTGTTAGCCTTGCCAAGGGTTATTTATCTTTGATTAGGGTACGCGACAACCCTGTCAAATTTTGTCGCCGTTGCCGGGGAGCACTGTTTTGTTTATTTGTGATTAGTAGAGTTTTACCTTTTTTTTTTCTTTTTTTCTTTTGTCTCGAGGAACACTTGTTCCTTGCGATTTTTCACACCTTTTCCTTGTAGTATAGTGACTCTTTTCAGGTAATAGGAATATTTTCTTTCAAAGGGATTGCCTTATTTTCTCTCAATGACTATCTATTTCCAACCCCCACAATGCGAGAATGAGCCTTTCCATGAATACCTCGACCGATTTTATAGCTATTCTAACCATATTATCTCTCTTGGGTATACCCTTGATGAGACCTATATGAGAGATGTCGTGCTTCATGGAATGCTCATTGAGTGTCATAGCCTGGTTATGCAATTGAGTGGTGGAAGTTTTTATCAGAAGAGAGGAAAGGAACTTTGGATTTTCTTGGAATTTATGGCATCCCAATCTCGGGAAGAAACGCACCGGCGGTTGAGAATCCAAAAGCAAATCAATGAAATCATGGCTCAAATTCAAATGCTCAAAGGGCAAAAGGAAGAACCCACGTTTAAAAAATGTAAGCCAATCAATTTTCCTTATGCTTTTTCACCTCCCCCATGTGAGTCTATTTTCTCCTATGCTTTTTCAGCCCCCCCATGTGAGTCTAATTCTCCCCAATCATATGAATTAATAGATGACGATGATGATGGCCCAACCTTTTCTATTGAAAGTCACTCTAGTGTCGTTCCATTTGACAATTTTGAGACCCCCATTATTAAAATTGACCATATGGTAGCCGAGACTTTAGACGAGGATGTTGTTAAGCCCATTTGTAACTCCAATGGAGGGTCGTCGATTGAGTTATCCGATTTCTTTGAAAATCCTTTCGCTAAGGATATTCCAGATTTATTTGAAAATGATACTGAGTTTTGTGAACCTAGCCATGAAATTAAGTGGGATCAACCACCCATTTTTGATTCCCACTCCTTTGATTCACCATACCCCCAATTAGAGTCAACTAATGATATTTTGGGAACTAATTGTTTGTTCCATGATTTTAAACATTTCACTCCATCTCTCACTGACGAGTGGAGCTGTTCAGTGGTCATCTATGAAGTTTGTCATGCGCACAATGATAAGATATATCAATTCTTACATTCAATATTTCATGCTTATATCTTGTCAATTGCTTACATATGTTTTTGTATAGCTCATGTGCAGGTATATGATCGACTTCTAAGGGCATTGACAAGCTTTTTAAGGCACAAAGAATGATTTTCATTAATAAAGAGTCTAGCAAGACATTTAAATAAAGCTTCGCGGGAGGCAACCTGTGTTTTATTATATTTTTGTTATGAAATAAGTTATTTTTTTTGGACAATTTAATAATGTTAAATAATTCATTTGGTTTTGGTTCTAATAGTTTTGACAATAAGACAATAATTTTATCTAGTATTGTAGTAGCTTGTTCATCACAGGTACTTTGGTCCTTAGGTTGTACTTTGCCCCCGTTTTCACGCTAGCTTGGGGGAGCTGCTGCACGGTTGTATGTTTTCTTTTCGTTCTTTACCATTTTGTTGAGTCGTCCCCCATTCCTTTGTTGGTTATGTTGTCCTTCTTTGTGTTTTCTGCGCTTAAAACCCGTTTCGCACATTGAGGACAATGTGTTATTCTAGCTTGGGGGAGGGATTTAGTTTGTGTCGTTGTTTATTTAGTCTAGTTGTTTATTGAATTTGAAAAAATTGAAAAATCTAAAAAAATCAAAAAATTAAAAAAAAGTTATAATAAAAGTTGTGTGTTTTGTCCACCTAGTTGTGTTGTGCATAATGTCATTCCTCAATACATTTCCCTTATTGTAGCTTTTTAGCCAATGTTTCACGCTTTTAACGGGATTTTTCATGCATGGGGATGTCTTGTACACAGTGGGTGAGGGATTGATTTTAAACTTATTAGGCTTGATCTTGACTTTGGCAAACTACATATACGGTAAGGTAGAGCCTCCAGTGATCGGTACATCTATACCCGATCCTAATTAGGTGTGTGTAGTTTCTCCTTATGATTTGCGTCACATCAAAAACGCACAAGTATGATTTTCATTCCATTTCTAGTGAGCATTACACTCATGATTTAAAAAGCATTTGAAGCCATTCACTTTGAATCCATTGCCTAAATTTAGCCCATTTTCTTATTGTTTCACATTTCATTAGCTACATGTAAAAATATTGCCTACCTTGTTAAGTTAGTAGCTATACCGTTTGTGTTTGGGTGCTAATTTGGGATATTGTTCAAGTTATGTCAAAGTGATCATGATTGGACGGAATTACTGATTGCCGTACCAAAGAAAAAGAAAAAAAATGAAAAGAAAAAGAAATGAAAAAAATGATGTTGAATAAAAAAGAAAGAAGCATGTATTGAAAAGAAAAAAAAAATGGTTTATGAAAAGAAGAAGAAGTTGTGAGTGTTATTTCCATGATCCGAAATTCAAAAAGTTGGGAAATTAACTCTTGTGTTGCCATGAGTATAAGCCAATTTGCTATTTTTGGCTTTGTTTTATTTTCTTGGGAATGGTTCCGAGTTTTGATTGAGCATCCTTGCATAATTGGTATGTTGCTAGCTTGACATTAGCTCCACATTACCATAATTCATTTGTCCACTTTGTTACCCATCTCCAATAGCCTTCTTCTTGCTTTTGGCTCCTTTCTATGCTTTTCATGATTGTTTTGACTTCTAGTTTTGGAATGTTTACCATATTAGATTGCGGGCGCATTCTCATGAGTCGTAGATAGGAGAGTGCCACTCAAATATAAAATAATATTTCCTTGATTTATATAAAAATTTGAGTGTTGAGTGCACCGTGAGAGTCCATTGTCAAAAGATCATGCAAGAGCCGAAAAGTCTATTTGATGTTCCTTATGCTGCGCCGTTATGTAAATCTCAACCATGTTTTGCATTTTCCCTATGCCCACGTCGTTTCGGGATGTGTTTCATTGTGCTCTATAAGCTACTTGATGGGATTTGCAGTTGGTTGGATTGATTGTTGCTCGTCGCCTTTGTCCTTGTCATGTTTGTTATTGTATGCTTGCTTGAGGACAAGCAAGGGTTTAGCTTGGGGGAATTTTGATAAGTGAATATTTGTATGGTTTTATCCCCCGTTTTAGCTCGATTTCTATACGATTTATGCACTTTGTTAAGTGATTAACGAGCTAATATTGCTATTCTAGTTGTTTTGCGTGTTTTGTCTCGTTTTATAGGAAATGAAGCGGTTTTGCTATATTTTCCTACTTTATGGAGCAAAGACACTAGAGTACGAGTTTATGAGGAACCGATGATAGCCATTTCACGATTTGATTACGATTCCGCTACATCCTTCCTCAAGTGGATTTATCTTGGACTTTGGCTTTGAACTTCAAAAGGAAACATCAACCCAAGTCAAAGGAAGACTAGCCCAAGCCCAATTACGTATTGCATTGACCAAGACCAAGGCATAGGATTCCGTGCCCAAGGATGAAATTGGAAGAGACGGAAAAGTCCATCTTGCACACTTACCCGATCGGATTTCCACTTACCCGATCGGGTATGTTTGCTGTTGAGACGTTTCTTGGCTCTTCTTCTACCAAGCTTAAATGAGTGATTAAATGCTTTGTCTAGGGGATGAATCTGGACACATTTGACCAACCTCTCTTTAATGCAAGCCTTAATGGTGCTTTATTAGGTTGTCTAGGGGATGAATCTGGACACATTTGAGCAACCTCTCAACCCTATAAATAGCCTAGCCTCCACACAACTAAGATGTACAAAAAACACTTCTCTTCTCTCTTTAGTTTAGTTTTTCTTCTTTCTCTCATCTTTCTTAGTTTAGTTTAGTTTTAGTTTTCTTTAGTTTAGTTTAGTTTAGTTCTAAGTTTGTATGGTTCTACTTGTAATTGGAACTCAAGTTTTCGGGTTTGTATTTCCTATTCAAGTTCTTGTTCCATTTCAATCTTTGCTCATCCTTTCCGGTAATCTTTATTCTCGTTTTTACATTATAGTTTCATTTTCTTTTAGTATTTCCTTTATCATGTTTACCATTCTTAGTTTTATAATCTTAGTTTCCCTTTCATTGTTAATCATGCATAAGTAGTCTTTTTCTAGGGTGTAGGGTAGCCATGTTAGATTGATTAAAAGATGATAATTGGATAAAAGAAATTGTGCCTTTAAAACGTTGTGTCTATGCATGTTTGGATTGTAATGATAGTTGACGATTTTTGGCCAATAATCATTGACTAGAATGGAATTCTTTTCCAAGGTAGAGATACGTGGATTGAATAGACAAAGCATGACATGGTAGATTAAGACCTAGTAAATCGCCTAAAAGCCTGCTAGACCATCTGATCTATGATTGTAATGAACACATCATTCTTACGAACTCACAATGAATTACTTGCATGTTCTAAATCCAATTTCATCAATATATTAATCTACATGTGTGAACCTACTTCCCTAGATCCTTTTCTATATTGAGTCATTAATTATTGTTTTAGTTTTCTAGCATTAGTAATAACCATTCTAATCATATCTTTTCACAAGTATCTCCTGTCTCCTCGAGATCGACCCCTTACTTCCCTAACTGCATTTATTTGTTGTTAGCCTAGCCAAGGGTTATTTATCTTTGATTAGCGTACGCGACAACCCTGTCACACACAACAATGCATTCAATTGATTATCATCAAGGTGAGCATTTAAAATCACGGGTTTGCACTTTGACTCATCAAGATAAGCATATACCAAGTTAGAATGAAGGGGTTTAAGAGAAGGGGCTTGTACCTCTACCGCAATATCTACCGCACAAGAGGTTTGGATTATAGACTCAAGTTAGTCTTAAACGTTGTTGTTCATCAAGCTCCTATCCTTCCAAGGTTGCTTCAAGTAACTCAAATTCAAACCCATGTAGATCCTCCATAATATCCCTTGGTTCCAAGGTCAAGATGGCTTCCAAAGGGTCCCTCATAAAGACTCTATGTGTCACTTCTTCAACAAAGGCATCAATGATATCAATGAAATAGCAAGATTTTCCAAGATTTGGAGCTTTCATGGCATTTTGCAAGTTGAATGTAATTTTTTCATCTCCCACCTCAAGGGTTAGCCTCCCATGTTTCACATCAATCACCGCTCCGGCGGTGTGCAAAAATGGCCTCCCAAGAATAATGGGGATTTGAGAATCCTCTGCCATATCAAGAACTATGAAGTCCACCGGAATGAAGAATTTTCCAATTCTAACCGGGACATCCTCCAATACACCCACACGTTTCTTTTTAGATCGGTCCGCCATTTGGAGTGTGATGTTGGTGCATTTAAGTTCCCCCATGCCAAGTTTCTCACAAATGGAATATGACATCACACTCACACTAGCTCCCAAATCACACAAGGCCTTGTCAATTGTTATGTTGCCTATGGTGCATGGGATAGAGAAAATACCAGGATCTTTCAACTTTGGAGGGGTTGGGTTTTGTAGAAACGCACTACACTCACCGATAAATGCTATGGTTTCAACTCCACTCATTGACTTCTTCCTTGTAAGAATGTCTTTCATGAATTTTGCATAAGCGGGAATTTGAGTGATGAGGTCGGTGAATGGAATGGAGACCTCCAAATTCTTGACAATGTCCATGAATTTGCCTAATTGCTTGTATAGCTTTGTTTTGGCTTGTCTAGAAGGGAATGGTAGCCTTATCACAATAGGCTCCTCAACCTTCTTATTCTTTGTTACCACTTCATCCTTCTTTTCGACAACAACTTGCTCACTTGAAGAGCACTCTTCCTCCTTGTCATCAAATTCAACAACTTCATTTTCAATTGTTCCATCATCTTCCACTTTGTCTCCCTCACCATTATCATCTTCAATTGGCATTCTTGGTCCCTCATAACTCTTTCCACACCTCAAATGGATGGCATTGGCGGTTTCATTTCTAGGTGGGTTACCTTGAGGAAGGAATTGACCTTTTTCCCCTAGAGGAACTCCCCGAGCCTATTTGGGTCACTTGAGTTTCAAGTATTTTATTGTGGGCAAGGATGTTATTGATGATAATATCTTTGGCTTGGTTGTCTTTTTGCAATTGGAGGATCGCTTTTTGAATGTCCAAGTTTGAATCTCCAACTTGTGGTTGCATGGGAGGTTGATTTTGTGGTGGTGGGTTGTATTGATTTTGGTTGTATTGTGGTTGATTGTAGGAATGTTGGTTTTGATTGTAAGATGGTTGGTTTTGATTGTATTATTGTCTTTGAAAGTTTTGTTGATTGTTTCTCATGGGTGGGGCAACATATGGTTGTGGTTGAGGGTTTTGAACATTTTGGCTTTTATATGAGAGATTTGGGTGGTTCTTCGTGTTCTCATTGTAAAAGTTGGAGTAGGGAGTTCCTTGCCTATAAAATTGAAAGGCATTCACTTGTTCCACGGATCCTCTACAATCTTGAGAATCATGACCAAATGTTCCACAACATTCACAAACCCCTTGAGGTAAGCTTGGTGCCATCACAATAGCATTCACTTGTTGCATAGGTTGTTGAGCTAATGAGCTTTGAGCTTGTTGGAATAGAGCCATTTGTTGGTCCATTTTGAGGTTCATTGCTTCCATATAAGGGCTAAGTTGAGCTCCAAAGTCGGCTCCCATTTGGGTGACAGAGCTCACCTCGTGCTTTCCCCTAGGAGTTTGCCTTCGCCTACTAAATTGTGAGTTATGGGCCGCCATCTCCTCTATTCGTGCCCAAGTTTGAGCATCATCTACTTCCGTGAACCTTCCATTTGATCCCATATTCAAGATCCTTCTAGCATCTTCATAAAGTCCATTCCAAAATTGTTGCACCAAGAACCACTCACTCAAACCATGGTGAGGGTAAGACCGAATGATCTCCTTGAATCGGTCCCAAGCTTCATAGAGTGACTCTTCATCCCTTTCCTTGAAGCTGGTTATCTTAGCTCTCAACATATTTGTCTTTTCTGGTGGATAGAACTTTTGATAAAAAGCTAGAGCTAGCTTCTTCCATGAGTCAATACATGGAGCAACCTTGTCAAGACTCTTCAACCATCATTTTGCCGCTCGAATAAGAGAGAAAGGAAACAACACCCATCGAATTTGGTCTTGAGTCACTCCCGTTTGAGAAACGGCATCACAATAATCACAAAAAGTCTCCATGTGTAGATGAGGGTCTTCACTTGGCATACCTCCAAATTGGTTCCTCTCCACCAATTGGATAAAAGCGGTTTTAGCAATGAAATTTCCGGTTAATTTTTGTGGTACGGGGGTGGTGTTTGGAAGAGTATCTTCCGTGGGAATAAAGTGAGATGAAAATTTAGGCATTCTTGGGAGGTTGGGTGGTTGGATGGGAGAGGGGACGGTTGGTGGGATTCCAAAAGGATTCACAAATTCCGTGATCGGCACAAAACCCTCCCACTTCTCTACCCTTGGATGCTCAATTTCTACCTCGTTACTTTCCCGGATTTCCCTTTCTTCGCTCAAAGATAGAGGCTCCTCCGTTGTAGTAATCAAATTCGAAGAAGAGCTTCTATTTGCGGTTTTGAAGACTTTGCGAAGTCTCCTAAAGGTCCTTTCGATCTCGGGATCGATTGGAGGTTGATCCTTTTGGGGAGCTTGCCTGGGCATACAAGAAAACTAAATGTAAACGGTGAGAATGCCTCGAGAAACTAGGTTTCTCAAGACACGAGGCAAAAAAACTAAGAAAGTGTAATTACTTTGGTGTCGTCTTTTTATTTGAAAATTGTTGATCAGAACGTATATGGATAGAACTTATAACAGGATTTCCAAATATACGTTATTTTGGCTTAAGCGGTCTGATCAAGTAAGGGATCAGACCCCTCCTGTAGCAAACTAAAAACAATCAAATTAAACAAACACCGTCCCCGGCAACGGCACCATTTTGATGTAGGTTATAGTGGTGTGGTAAGAGTGTCGGTCTCAGGTACGGTTAGTGTCTAGAAATGATCTAATAGTCTACTAAGTCTCTTGCAAAATCAAAAGTAATTTGGGTTTGGATTTGTTGGCTAAACTAAATAACAACAATTAAAAGCAAATAAAGACAACAAATAGAGTCTAAAACGAGAAAGATTTGATTTTTATCGAATAAGAGAGAAAACTAGGGTGAGTGGGTTCATATGGGTAGTAAAGTCGAGTGAAAAAGTCGGGTTTAATAGTTGAAGTGTTCTAGTCTAGGAAAATGAATTGAGGCTTTCGTTCTTACAATTCCTCCTCAAACCGACTCTAACTAGCTATCGCGTCACCAGATACGGTTTGTCAAACTAGCGGTTCTACGAAAAACCACGACTTTCGATCTTATGGTATTTGAAACAAGCGAGAGAATCATGCAAACTCAAGTGGGCATTTCATCAAACATGTTATAAGCATAACATGGAGACAAGACAATAATCAAATATTAACCCCAACAAGAACACATTAACTCATACTAGAACTCATAATCCCCCACATAACCCTAGCAAGATTACTACTCACCCATATTCAAAGGAAATTCAATATTAACTAAGGATTGCAAAAGGAAATCAACAACAATAAACATTTTCTAATTAACAATGAGTAGATAACAAGAATTGAAATGAAAACTTAATTAAAGACAAGATTAAGTAAAGGGATTGTACCAACTTAGAAAAAGGTGAGAAATTTGATATAATAACCAAGATTTTGTCACAAATCCTTGAATACAAACCAAGTTCCAACACTAAACCAAGTTGCAATTACTAATTAACCAACTAATTAGCTTAATTATGGAAGATTAATAGAATATTAAATGCTAATTCTATGAGAGTTTCAGATCTAGGGTTTCGTGCCCTCTAATTACACAAGAGGGTCTATTTATAGGTTTACAATATGGAGGAAAGATGGGCTTCGAAAGACTTCATGGACTAGCAAAGTCACGACCATGAAATGGGTTTCACGGTCGTGAAAACTGTCTCACGGCCTTGAAACAAGTCGCGGTCGTGAGATTGCGTACCAAATGAGGCAGGAACTTCCCATGATCAAGTCACGACCGTGAAAGGTGTTTCACGACCGTGACTTAACTTTCACGGCCGTGAAATGTGTTTCACGGCCGTGAGCTGAAATGCTCGAGAATCCGCCTTCTTGGAAAGGCATATCACGACCGTGAAACGCCTTTCAGGCCCGTGAAATGCTTCTTGTCCCTCTTCCTTTGCTTGACTTTGTTACTTACTTCCCGGTTTCACTTGCCTTGACTCGGGACGGCTTTGGCGCATCAAGTAGGGCCCCCAAGGGTATGTGGGGCCCCCAAGGTATGCCGTGGGTTCTCCGAGTGATTCACCTTCTTCTTTGTTGATCAAAACTAGGTAGAAATCGCCTCAAATGACGGTTTACCTACAAAAACACGATAAAAGCGAGAAATATGCTAGAAGAGGTAAAACACGTAGAAACGCTCTTAATGAGCGTTAAAGGCAAGCAAAACGAGACAAAAAGGGGTGAAAATGTAGGGTGAAATGACACTATATCAGTATCACATTTGAGATGAAGTCGGGTTTGATCCACTTATTAACCTCATTCCATGTGTTAAGTGGTGAGGATCCAAACAAGCATTTATTGGCATTTCATGTGGTATGTACTAGCATAAAGTCGAATAGTGTCACCTAAGAGCAAATCAAGTTGAGGGCATTTCCTTTTTCACTAAAGGACTCCGCTAATGATTGGTTGTACTACCATCCACCTGGTAGTATCACTACTTAGGCCGAAATGAAGAAGGTTTTTCTTGAAAAGTATTTTCCCGCCTCCAATTCTTCTCATCTTAAAAAGGAGATCTTAAATGTGGAGCAAAAAGATGATGAAACACTTTATGAGTATTGGGAGCGATTCAAGAAGTTATGTGCAAGATGCCCATACCATGGGTATAGTGATCAAGATCTCATCCTCTACTTTGTTGGAGGTTTATTGCCGGAAGATGCTCAGATGGTTCATGGTGCTAGTGGTGGTGGTGGTGGAATACTCAACAAGAATCCGGATGAGGCTAATGCATTGTGGAGTGAGCTTGCTTCTAGCTCATGCCGAATTAGTATGGGGTCCAAAACAAGAAGAGTAAACATGGCAATTTCAAGCTCGCTCTAACCCATCATTGGAGAGAAAGGTTGAAGATTTGACTTCCTTAATGAGGGAGATGATCATGAGGAACAAGCAACAAGTGCAAGCTTGTGGTCTTTTCTCATCCAATTTTCATGTCACCGATCGATGTCCACTTCTCCAAGAGAAGACCGCGGAGGTCAATGCCACTTACTATAATCCTATGCGGAGAGACCATCCTGGTTTCCAATATAGGAATCTACAAGGCCAACACTATCAAGGCTCATCATTTGGACAACAATTTGGTCAATCTAAACCAAGCTTCATTCTGAGGCAACAAGGTTCGAATTCATTCTCTTCTCAAGGTCAAACCTCCACTCTATCCATGTCTACGGAGGAAATGATTCAGGCTCTTACTTCTAATGTGGCCACTATGCAAGCTAATCAAGTGCAATTTCAACAAGAGACAAAGGCTATTCAAAGCTTGGAGAACCAATTTGAGCAAATGTTTAGTGCCCTTGGGAGACTTGAAGCTAGAGATTCCGGTAAGCTACCTTCCCAAACAATTCCTAATCCTAAGCCTAATGCAAGTGCTATTACTTTAAGGAGTGGGAAGGAGTTGCAAGGGCCAAAATCAAAGATTAGTGAGATAATTGAGCAAGAGGAGGAGTCGGAGTTGGTGGTTGAGCCTATCGTCACCTCACCATTTGTTCAAGAGGAGGAAGTACCACCGGTTTTTCAGAAATACACATGTGGATGCTCCACCTTTTCCTGAGGCACTCAAGAGGAAAAGTCGCCCTACACAAGACAAGGATGTCTATGAGACATTCCGAAAATGCGAGGTAAACATCCCTTTTACTAGACTTATTGAAAAGTGTGTCTAGGTATGCTAAGTTTCTTAAAGAGTTGTGTACCATAAAAAGGAATCAAAAATTGAAGGGTGTCCAAAAAGTTAAAGTTAATGAACATGTGTCGGCCTTGTTTCAACATAAGTTGCCACCAAAGTGTAGTGACCCAGGTATGTTTACCGTACGTTGTACCTTAGGAGACACTACTATCCCTAATGCTATGCTTGACTTAGGTGCTTCAATTAATGTTCTCCCTTATTCTTTATACAAGTCATTGAAATTGGGGCCATTAGTTAAAACAAGGGTGGTAATTCAATTGGCCGATCGTTCAAATGCTTATCTTAAGGGAGTGGTTGAGGATGTACTTGTAATGATAGATAAATTAATTTTTTTCGATGATTTTTATGTACTTGAAATGGAACATGATTCACAAGCGGCTCCTATTCTTTTTGGTAGGCCTTTTTTGAGAACCGCAAGTACTAAAATTGATGTGTCTAATGGCTCACTTACTATGGAAGCCGATGGTCAAGTGGTTAAGTTTAATATCTATGATTCTATGAAATATCCTCGTGATGATCATTCTTGTTTCATGATTGATATTTTGGAGCCTTTAGTGCAGGATGTGTTCAATGTGAATGGAGATGAGTTGCTTGTAGCTATTGATAATAGCTTGGCTTGTGATGATTTAGGTTTTTATCTATCTCATGGTTTGAAGGAAGTGGTGGCTTCTTTAACCAAGATGGAAAGGCTTCCTATAATACCTTCATTTTCTAAACCACTAACTCTAACTTTGCCCAGTGAGAAATTGTTGCCAACAGTTTTGCAGGCACCCGTGGTTAAGTTAAAACCGTTACCTTCCCATTTGAAGTATGTTTTTTTAGGTGATGGAGAAACTTTACCGGTGATCATTTCTAGCAAGCTTACCAAGGAGCAAGAGGTGAAGTTGGTGGAAGTTCTTAAGGAGAATAAACTTGCAATTGGATGGACTATTAACGACATCAAGGGTATTAGTCCAACCACTTGTATGCATCACATATTCTTGGAAGAGGATGTCAAACCGGTAAGGCAACCACAAAGGCAATTGAATCCACCTATGATGGAGGTGGTGAAGAAAGAGATTTTAAAGCTTTTGTAAGTGGGTACGATGTACCCAATATCGGATAGAAAGTAGGTGAGCCCCACTCAAGTGGTGCCAAAGAAAAGTGGAGTGACGGTTGTAGAAAATCAACATGGAGAATTGGTGCCCACCCGAGTGCAAAATGGGTGCCGTGTTTGTATTGAATACCGTGGACTCAATGCGGTGACAAAGAAAGGATCACTTTCTCTTACCTTTTATTGATCAAATGCTTGAGAGGCTTGCCGGTAAGCATTATTATTGCTTTTTAGATGGTTGTTCGGGCTATTTTCAAATTACTATTGTTCCCGAAGATCAAGATAAAACCACCTTTATTTACTTGTCCATTTGGCACCTTTGCGTATCGACGCATGCCATTTGGGTTATGTAATGCTCTCGCAACGTTTCAAAGATGCATGGTTAGTATTTTTTATGAATATGTTGAGAATTTCATTGAAGTTTTCATGGATGAATTTACCGTGCATGGTGATTCCTTTGATAGTTGTTTGTCTCATTTATATCTTGTGCTTAAGAGATGCATTGATACTAATCTTGTCTTAAATTCTGAAAAATGTCATTTCATGGTGGAGAAAGGTATTGTACTTGGGCATGTGGTTTCAGCTAAAGGTATTGAGGTTGATAAAGCCAAAATTGACACTATTCAATCACTTCCTCACCCTACTAATGTTCGTGAAGTTCGCTCTTTCCTTGGTCATGCATGTTTTTATAGGCGGTTTATCAAAGACTTTTCCAAAGTAGCTTCACCATTATGCAAGTTATTGCAAAATAAGGTAGAGTTTGAGTTTGATTTAGCTTGTAACGAGGCATTTGATAAGCTTAAATAGAAGTTGACGTCGGCCCCAATCATACAAGCTCCAAATTGGTCTCTTCCATTTGAGGTTATGTGTAATGCTAGTGACTACGTCGTTGGTGTCGTCTTGGGTCAACGAGTTGAGAGAAGACCCCATGTGATATACTATGCCTCTCTATGACTCTCAATGAGGCTCAAAAGAACTACTCTACTACCGAGAAGGAGATGTTGGCGGTGGTATTTGCTTTAGAGAAGTTTAGGTCCTATCTACTTGGTACTAAAGTGGTGGTTTTCACCGATCATGCCGCTCTTCGGTACTTGATGACAAAGAAAGAGGCTAAGCCAAGGCTTATCCGATGGGTACTTTTGCTAAGTGAATTAGAATAGAGGTGAAGGACAAGAAAGGAGCCGAAAATGTGGTTGCAGACCACTTAAGTCGGTTAGTGAATGAAGAGAAACTTGAGGAGCCTATTGGAGGCACATTTTCCGATGAGACACTCTTTGCTCTTACTTTCGTTTCTCCTTGGTATGCTAACATTGTTAAATTTATTGTTTCCAATGAATTTCCTACAGGTTTTTCCAAATCCCAAAAGGATAAGATATAGAGTGATGCCAAATACTATGTTTGGGATGATCCTTACTTATGGAATCATTGCTCGGATCAAGTGGTGAGGAGATATGTTCCGGAAAATGAGATGAGCTCTAGTCTAACCTTTTGTCATTCCTGTGCTTGTGGAGGACACTTTGGAGCTCGAAGGACCGCAAAAAAAGTGCTTGATTGTGGCTTCTATTGGCCAATCTTGTTTCTGGATGCCCATGATTTTGTCAAAACTTGTGACAATTATCAACAGAGTGGTAACATTTCTCGTCGTAATGAGATGCCTGAAACCCCTATGCTTTATTGTGAAATTTTTGATGTGTAGGGTATAGATTTTATGGATTTGTTTCCCATGTCTCATGGTTTCTTATATGTACTTCTTGCCGTTGATTATGTGTCAAAGTGGGTGGAAGCTAAACCCACTAGGACTAACGATGCTAACGTTGTTGCAGATTTTCTCAAGTCTAACATCTTTACTAGGTTCGGAATTCCAAGGGCAATGATAAGCGATAGAGGAACCCACTTTTGCAATCAGACAGTAGAAGCACTCTTAAAGAAATATTGTGCCACTCACAAGGTATCTACCGCTTACCATCCTCAAACAAATGGCCAGGCGAAAGTGTCCAATAGAGAAGTAAAATCAATCTTGGAAAAGACGGTGAATCCGAGTCGGAAAGATTGGAGCTTGAGGTTAGATGATGCATTATGGCCGGGCTTATAGAACGGCCTATAAAACTCCGATTGGTATGTCACCATACCGGTTGGTTTTTGGTAAGTCTTGTCATCTCCCGGTCGAGCTTGAGCACAAAGCTTTTTGGGCGGTGAAAGCTTTGAACATCAGAATGGATGAGTCGGGTATGTACCGGAAGTTGCAATTGCAAGAGTTAGAGGAGCTTAGAAATGAGTCGTATGAAAATGCGGCGATTTTCAAAGAGCGAACAAAGGCATGACATGATAAGATGCTTGCTAGGAAGACATTTTCCGTTGGTCAAAATGTTTTGCTTTACATCTCCCATCTTCGCTTATTTCCGGGTAAGCTAAGGTCAAGATGGATTGGCCCATTTATTGTCACTCAAGTATTTCCATATGGAGCGGTGGAGATTTGTAGTCCGTCTACGGAGAAGATTTTCAAAGTGAATGAACACGGTCTGAAACCATATTATGACGGATTTCAAAATGAAGCGGTCGAGAAAGTTAATTTTATCGACCCAATTTATGAAGATTGAGCTTCACATTTTCATGTCGAGCCACGACAATAACTAAAGCGCTTTACGGGAGGCAACCCGATTTGCTTTTATTGTTTATTTGAATTTTAGATAGTTTAATTTATATATTATTAATTTAGTTTATATATTATCTAATACGGAGTATGTTCTTATTTTTAGTATGCATTAAAAAAAATCAAAAACACGGAAAGCATAGACGGTTCTCAGCTTCCCCGCGACATCCTCCTTACAAATAATATGATACAGTAGTATATTCACCACACGTTATTTACGGTTTTGCTCACCCCTAATTATCATATGAATAAAAGTGGGAGTCATATTAGAAACTTATGTATCAACCCAAAATCTTTTGAGTCTCTTAAACATTGTCTTAGAGAGCTTAAGTCTTAGGTATCTTGAATCATTTTTTTAATGTATCAATCAAAATATATGTAAACCTGTTAAATAATTTGAACCGGAGGGTCACGTTAATATTTTTCAGGTCATAATTTAGATCATATTTAACTTGACACCTGACAAAGTTGGTAAATATGGTTAAAATAAAAGTTCAATCAATATATCAATATTATTTTCTTAAAAATATATTTTATTATAGTCTTAAAACTTCAAAAGTTTATTTTTATAAGTTAATTGTTAAAGAAAATTTATAAAATTACATTAAAGTAGACCCGTGCATCGCACGGGCATAAAATCTAATTGATTTTATAATCCCTTGAACATACTTTCTGGAAAAAAAATGACAAGGAAAAAAAAATACTAATGAAGATAAGAAAGACAAAAAAAAAATAGCTGACTTATTAGGCAAATAAAATGAAGAAAGAAAATGACAAGAAAAAGGCTCCAAAATCATGCCATTTCGCCATTGTGATCCATAAATATTGGCTAATTATGTTACCCTCCAAGGGAGTACAAGTTTGAAAGTACTAAATACTGACTTAAGGTAATTAAAATAGGTATTACATATGCATGGGACAAATGAAGAAGACAAACCAAACCCTTATTGTTTTTAACCCATTAATTATTTTTCATATATGCAAAAGTCTTTCATGTTATTTAGCGGGGCTCAACCCTTTTTGTAGTTACATAATCTGTCCTCTTCATACTTGTTCATACTGCAACTTCCAAATATTACTTTCTATTTACCTAACATAATGTTAAGTAACCACTCTTCAATTTAAGTGTCTCCTTCATATCAGGTTGCAACAATTAATTTGTGGGGGGAAACATAAAAATATAAAATATATATATAATTGAACGGTAAAATGAGTTTTCTTTATCGACTGGTGAATATGACGAGTTTTATCTAATCACAATGACCGATTATTTTCTTATAAAAAGAATGCATGATCGGTGATAAAACTATAAAACCGTATTTACAATTTTTGCTTTTAAGTGCTCCGTATATATGTATAGTCGAATTGGTATAAAAAAATAATAATAAGACAATTTCATGTAGCAGCTCGTCTTACTGAAGACGGTCACTATATTCGTCATAAACTGAAAACAGATAATCTCTCTCACAATATGCAAGTAAGAGGGCAAGTGCAGGGATTCATTTGCTCCTCACTTGTCTCCCCAATTAAATATTGTAAGATGATCCCTATCTGTTTTCAGCTTGTAATGAATAGTGTTCATCTTCAATTAGAATTTGGTTGACGTAAAACATGCTAAAAATTAAGTGTTCATCTCATATAATTGTTGAAAAATAGGAGGAGCTTTTCTAAAGGAACATGTACTTCATTATGATCATATTATAAACTTTGTAGCTAATGCATGCTATCAATTTGTTTGGAATATTAATGCCGGAGACTTGCATGTATTATGTATACCTAGCGTTAGCAAACAATTCGCTCATTTTTAAATCAATATAATTATGCTAACAACCGACTCAATTGCTAGAGTACTAAATTATTGACACCAGTATGACTTGTTTGACATTTGAAATAAACAGTACTGACAAAAGTCCAAGCATTCTACTCTAATAAGACTAGTTTATCTCCACCATATAAAAATTGATATTAAGGGAATATGCTCGTTTCTTAAATGTCGATTGAACTAGCAGCCACCGTCTTGTTACAATTAGGGATGACAATGGATTTAAGGTCCTACTATCTAAATTATTCGGGTTTTATCGTGATGGGTTGGGTATGGTTTTTATTTATTTTGAACCCATAAAGCCATACGGTATGGGTTGGGTATGAGTCTACTTGCAAAAACTATGATACGGGTATAACTTATAAGTTGGATATGAGACTCATATCCATACCTTGCACCCTCAATCTTAAATACCCATATTATAAAAGTTGATAGTATGAAATTTCCGTACAAAAAAAACAGAAAAATAGTATGAAGAACTTCTATGCTCTTCTACTTTAATTTTATATATATCATCCGTCTTCCCCTCGCTCAAGATTCATCATTGTCATCATCTCGGTTGTATTGACATACGTGCTCACTACTCAATGTCGTGAATGGTTGTTTTCAAGTTCATGTATAGTGTTTTGATATTTTAAGAAATGTATGTAAAAACGTAAGATTTTGTTGATTGTCTTTATTATTACGCTTTTATTAAATTTGAGGGTATTACATAACTTAACAATAATTCATTTTTAACTTAAGGATAGTATGTTAAATTAATTGAGATAAGACATCAATGGGGAAACCGAGAACCTTTCCAAGTCTATGAGGATCGGGTATGGAATATGGATCTACGAATTTCAGATCTTAATGAGCGAGTATGGGTCGAATACGGTTATATCATGAGAACTCAGGTATATATGTATAGGTCTTATAGAAGCCTACCCATACCTACCTACCCCCATGGTCATCTCCCTAGTTACGAAGCATTGTGTATTATTTGGTAAAGGAAATAATGTTAGTCTGAATTGTTCGCGACTTATATATATATATAATATAGATAAAGTCGTGATCGATTTAAACCTAATCCATAGTTTGGTCCATATATGTACCTAAACAATATATTGTCAACAAGCTAAAAATCTAATATGAATACATTAAAGGTGACTGACAATACAGAAAAATATAAAAGTTGAGCTATTACCTCTTATGAAGCTAAAAGGTTGTTACAAGATGAAGAAAAAATGATGCAACAAATCCCTAAAACAAGTACCTAATCAAGATCTCACTTAGAATGTACTCCGTATATATGTTGCATCATTCACAAAGTGAGATCTAGGGTACTTGTCTTCCTTGCATATTTCTCATCATTGTTATTACTACTACATAATCCATTATCAACACCTTTGTTCACCTTGCAAATCAGCTTAGATGAGGATGATAATGGTGAGTGATTAAAAGACAGTGATAAGCTACTAGCTTTATCGATTTCGTCGTCTAGAAGTGTCACTTTGCTATTATTGCCAATCGCACCTTGGTTGTTATTAACCCTTGGTAATTTGAGTGACAAATCTAGATCAAGTTCCCAGTCTATTCTCTTCCTCTTAGCCATTACCTCTTTTTGCTCTAGAATGACATAGTTATTGTCATTGTTAACGAATTTCTTGTGCTCTTGAGTCATGGGTGTCATTAGCTCCTTTGTCATTGAAATTTGACCCTGGTTTCCAAATGCATCTTTGACAATATGAATGGGGTGTACTACTTGATCATCAAGTATTTTCCCATCGAAGATTCGTCGATGAGATTGATCATGCCGGAATCTTGGCCATCGATTCTTGTTTGGTTCGAGGCCCATTATATCCATGTTGAAGGGATTGTCTATCCCATTGTGATGGGTAGTCCATGTATTGGCCTTGAAGCTTAAAATAACACCAATCAGGACTTATTAGTCTCATCAAAACAAATTTAGTTAACATAAATCATCATCTGTATCAGTCTGTTAGAGTTTATTCCCTCCATTATAGAGTATTATGTTATGTAAGAAATATATAAGAAAATATGTATAAGTCAAAGTAACTTGCTTAATTGATCACATGAATCAATACGGTGATGTTTCATGTACTTAATAGGCGTGAAGTTATAGCTTGTCATTAGTTATAACGGAAGAGGAAAGCAATGTAGTTTAGCATCCTCATATCCTCATTGATGTATTTATTTGAGTGATAAATAATAGTTTCTAGTGCGACTATAGTGAGGACGTAGCCAATTTGGTGAACCTCGTAAATTATTGAGCTCCTGTTATTGTTTCCATTCTTATATACTACCTTTGAAACAATAAAACACAATTATTAATTGTAGAACAATCTATGGAAAATACTCTAAATAATAAATAAAAATGCACTAGGTTAGCAGGGGCGGTCGCGCGCCCCTGGCGGATGAGTTTTTCGAAGATTTGAGTTAAATTTTTCAAATTTATTTCGAGTTTACCTTATGTCATCAGTTGTTCACCCCCTAAGTTCAAATCCTGACACCGCTAAACGGAGAGAGAGTTCAAGACATGGAAATGCATAGGTTGTTTCCTGAAAACTCATGTAATTAAACTACTTCGAGAAAGTACAAAGATGATGACGTTTTACCTAAAGTTAGAACGTGGTTTTTGTGTATACCCTTGTAGCACAGGAAGTTGGCTCAGACTGAAAATATTACAATCTCCAAATTCAAATATGTGTCTTTGATCATATAATCCTGAAAATAATATAAAAGAGCTCTATGTGATTAACCATGCTATAGAAATATCGAACCCTAAATCATATGAGTAAAAAAGACATGATGTCAATCAAGATATACAACTTATGTATATATAATAGTGATCATGCACCTTGATCTTGATCTTCCTCTGTCTTTTTACTTCTATACATCTGATTGACCAAAATACGAAAAATGAATAAAAATGTAGTGAATCAACTTAAACAGACAAAGTATATATTCAAAACACAAATTCTCATTGAATACGAAGACGGGCCTAATGTGGTCAGTTTAACGACAAATTTAACCATGTGATATAAAAAAATCAGTTATAGCTTAGGAAATGTTACTGGTTACATAACATTTGTCGTCAAACTGGCCACATTTAAATTGGCCCGTCTTCCATTGAAGACGAAATTGATCCGTCTTCAATAAGACTTACTGTATTCAAAATTGTTATTATTAGATATATACAAGATCAATGACTTCAAAAAAAAAAAAAAAAGAGAATATAATTGAAATATTTACCTGTAGGTGACTTTTAACATGTGCTATGTTTAATCCCTTTACATTCATAAACTGAAGAACTAACTTAGGTGTGGCTTCTGCACCCAAAAACACACACAAAAAATCACTATTATTTTCATAATACAAAATTTAATAAGCTAATAACACTAGAAGCTGATAAAAGTATTAGGAAAGAAATAAAATACTCCGTAACTTACTTTCTTGTCCACCAAGCCTTTCAACAGCATGAATGAATCTAAGATGGAGATCAGGAGTCCATCGAAGCCTTGGAGTCTTGGATCGAACATAAGGTCTAACTGTTGAACTCGGTTTTTCGTCGCTCTCATCGACTGTACTATTGCTTGAGCTCCCTCCATTATTATTGCCAACATCATTATTGTTGTAGGTCATTAATAGTTCGTTTTCGTCGCTCTCGTCTTGATCTTCATCTCCTTGGTCACTAGGATTTGTTTTTGAGCATTCACTTTGATTACTTCCTTGCATATTGCTTATTATTTTTTATTTTTGGATCCTCTTGATCTATAGTAGCCTTCCAATTCAATTTACATTTGATCTAATAGTAGTACAATAATAGTTACCTCTATTATTCAAGGAAATCAAAAAGGGAGAGAATAATATGAAGAAATGAAGAAAAAAAAAATCAAGTTGGTAGAAAGACTTGTAAGGTTAACTAAAAGACGACATTTGTAAGACTTTCTCCCGTTGTTATTACCGCTCGAAGACAGAAAGGATAATACTAATTTAAACGTGACAAAAATGATGTTAAACGTATAATATGTAGAATTATCAAAATTCTATAAGCACATATTGGTAAGGTACAAAGATGGATATAACAGTGTATACAGCATGCAAAACAAAAATGATGTAGGGATTCCTAGGCATATGACTGGAGATCAGAGATCACCTTGTCGGTCCCTCCCCTCGGTTTACGTTCTACTCCGTATATATTTATATTCAAATATTTGTACAACTTCAGACATATATTCTATCGAATAATGTGTCTGCTCTAGGTGGATCCATGGGCCATTTTAACTCATGGTCATGAATCACGAATTCTCATGTGTGACTGACATATGCGTTGTAAACTTGCGATTGGTCAAGTATTAATCATTTGAGTAGGAAAAGACAAGCTATTTGGAATTCGCTATACTTTATCTTATTCACTTAAGTGGGAGAAATTACTATGAATGTTTACTTGTAATTGTTTGCGACGGTTGTAAAATGCAACGTATAAAAAATGACTAATTTATGTTAAATAGTATAGTCATTATTAACATTAAGTGATCGCTTTTTAAGTGCTCGCACTATACGATAGTCTTACCCTATAATTTATGTTAATTGTTTTAGCATTGCTCTTTTGAAGTGGATTCAAGAAATTTTGTTTTCGAATCCCCTGCTAATTTTTTTTAAGATATTCCAACAAAAAGCCTGAATTTTTAATTCTATTACTAAAATAAGAGAACTAAATATATAAAATCCATTATGATTTTTACTTTTTTCAGTGTACTCAAAAAGTAGAGTCTGATGTGAGTATGACTGATAATACATAGAGTTTTATGTGAGTCTGAGACGTGTGAACAATAAAAAATTATAAAAATTAATGAAAAGCAGATGTGACAGAGTTTAAAGACTTTGGTAAGTCTTACCAATAATCATACCTTTATTATCTTGTATGAGTCTGACATAATATACTATGATGGATGGATCAATTGAAGGGCATTAAAGAACATAAGGGTTTGTCTTCCACAATTTTTCGGATGAGAATGTCTAAGCAATGAGTTTAGGACACTGCTACTTCCATGACATGGATATATTATTGTGCCCAATGTCTAGAGTATCATGCATAGTTCTAAAAGTCGACGTAACTATCCAATTAGGGCCTGAGCTATGAACCTACACTTTTACAAACCGTTGAATTTCCTAAAACGTTTTCACAAATTCAAAATTAAGACGGTGTCACACCGTACAATCATTTTCTTAAGAAAAAATCATCTATTTATCGAAGTATGGTGTATAGTACTCTCTCCCTCATAATTTTTTTCTAACAAATAAATTTAAAATTTTATTAATTTATAAATAATATTAATTATACCATTATTCATATTTTTTATTTCTCTACGAATAGAGATCATACTTGATATATTTTGGTATTTATTTTAGTTTTACTCACATATTCATATCACGTAATTGACATATTCATAATAGTGAGATATTGATTTCATATCACATCTTATAATAATATAAAAAGACATGTTGAGTATTTTATTGAGTGACACATGGCATAAGCAAGCACCCTCTTATTTTGCCATTTGGCAAACCCCTCATTTACTACTCGTATTATTTACTATTATTTCTCTCTATGTAAATAGTGAAATATGAAAAGGCTTAAATATCCATACAATAACATAAGTAATTGGAATCGTTGATAAGCGTTTCTTCATATTGGAATACCAAATGATAAAACTCATTAACTGACATAATAAAATAGCCTATTAACTCTTAACTACTACTCATATAAAGGGTGAGTGTTGAGAACCTACAAAGTGATCAAGTGGAGTTACCAAATACTCGTACGAAGTAAGTGGTATGGCAAACATGTTTTTATTTTTTATATTTTATTTGATGGTTCTTATTAAAAATTATGTATTTTGATATTGTTTAGTTTTGGCTTTGTATTTTATTCATCGAATTATAATTGCTACTTTTGAAATATTTATTCTCAGTTGTTATTTTATGTAACGGTCTCTTACCATATTTTTTTTCAAAATGTGACAACATTTAGGTAAATAGTGACCATTTTTGCGTAAAAATAGTGACCATTTTGAAAAGAGTAGTCATTTTCTAGCCATACAATTGGTCACTATTTAACCAAAAGTGGTTACTATTTATAAAAAAATGGTCATTTATCTACTGGTCACACATGAACCGTTGCATAAGAGAATCTGTGATATTCTTACGTCTTAGACAATGATTGACATATTTTTGTATTTTGTAGCAACTTTTCAAGGTTACTAATTGCTTCTGAACAACTTGAGTCTCATGCTCATTTCTTAATTGTATGGCAGGTCGTAATAATATGCAACTTTTAGATTTACTTTAGTGTTTTCTTTTTGCCTTTTAATTAATTTATAATTTTTAATAGCCCGACATCTTTCTTATCGGATCTGAATGCTAAAACGGTATTTTTCTATGCAGTATTGATAAGAAGCTCTCCATCACACTTCAATGGTACTTCTTCAAATGCAGGGATTTCATCTCTTAAAATTAATTTCATTATTATTATTCCTCCCATTTTGTTATTTAATTTTACGAGTGTAGTTATATTTCAAAAGCGTTTATATATAAAATTTATTTAATGTTTCCTCTGCGTGAAGAAACAAGAAGACAATTTATTTAGTCTTACACAAATTCTTATTTAAGACGGAGGTATCCGTCTTAAGCTTAAGACGGATACCATATTCTCTCACAAAATACCCATTAAGGGTGAGTGGAGAGCACATGGGGGGTGCCCACCTTGTCCCCTCTACCCATTTCCTCTCACAAAATACCCGTTGTAAGATCCGACCCGTCTTAAGCAAGACCTACTGTTAGTCTTAATGTTCAAAGTAAACATTGGGGATTTTTTATTCGCAATACTCCCTCAGATAATACATATTAGTAGCTAGTGTACATTCACATGATTGTGGTGTTAAAAAAATATTGCAATTATAGACATCATTATTGCGTTGAATTTGTTACAATATTGTTATATATTTGACGTCCTATGCCAGATTATAATCAGTGTTGGTGATAAAACATCATATTTCAATTACATTGTCATATTTCAATTACATTGTCATATTTGGGAACCTACTTTAGATCAAACATGAGTAATTAGGATAGGATCCTAAGTAGTACTGAATACTGGATCATAAGACCCTATAAATTTTTTGAATAAATAAGTTTTCATGTCAGAGTATGATAAACAAATTATAATATATATAGCGTTGGAAGTATATTTAGTGAAACGAAATCGCTATAATTATATCAAGAATTTTTCGTATACCTTTCAGTTCTGAGTAGGACAAAAAAAAGAGAGTTTACACCTCTAATCTTTCATCCCAGCATTTCCCTACTACTTAATTTATGAAGCAAACAAAATTAAATTGTAATGATTTCCTCTTTTCTTCTCTTTTCTCCCAGACCTACTATCCAACCAATCTCTTAGTTAGAGCATGTGATTTAGAGAAATTTTGGTGTTTGATTTTTGGCATGTTACAAGATTTTTTTTTTCAATTAAGTACGAAATGGCAATAATGCTGAAATTAAGAAGGGTTAGAATATACGTAAAATGCAAACTGATAAAAATGTAAGATCACAAATCACTCTAGCCATAAATAATGAAATAAATCGAATGAAGTGTAATGCAGGCGTATGAAAAAAATACGATCATTATCACTTATAAGATATAAAATATAAGATATAAGGAGCATACTTTTGTATCTCAATCTATTGTACAATCATGCACATATGAATATATGATAATACAAGTTTCATCAAAAGAATAACATATGACAAAGATCAGAAACGACTCGTGAACTTTCACGGGCAATTAAACTAGTTTATTTTTATTTCTCTAAAATATTTTGCATTATTTGGCTTTGATATGGAATAAAACGTTCACGATCAATTAAAATATTACACTATATAATACGTATTAATCAAACTTCAGTGTCGATTTCACTAAACTAAAAGTGAATATAATAGAGAAATGTGGTGAATATCACACTACATAATACATATTCTTCAGATTATACTGACATATTCACAAAACTGGAAGTGAATATAGTAGTATCATATTGTGAATATCAAACTATATATCATATATTAATTAAACAATATTGTCATATTCACTAAACTTAAAGTGAATATTATAGTGTCATATCGTGAATATAACACTACATGACATTTTAAGTGAATATGATATTGGTTACTGCTTTTTAAAAGTAGAAGTTAATTTTTTGTAATTTTTTTTAAAAATAAAATAAATGAAAATAGGAAGTTAAGAATGAGTGGGGAGTTAGAGGGAATATGGAGTATCCTACACATGGGTGTAGGATATAAGAATTGGATAGAATGAGTGGGGAGTTAGAGGGAATATGGAGTATCCTACACATGGGTGTAGGATATAAGAATTGGATAAAAGGGTATTCTTTTTCAATAAAGATGGACCTTCTCACACAAAATTTACTATAATATTTGTATGAATTAAAGAGTCTAATATCCTACAAATACACTCTAAGGTCAAGAAGGGATAAATAAAGTATCTATGTACCTTTTTAAAGTTATATTCACTAAATCAGATCATCCCCTATCTACTAAAAGAATAAGTCTATCTAAAATTTTCCCTCCAAAATCACCCTCACTCTAATAAGGTAACAAATTAATGTATGTCAATTACAATTTTTTCATTTTAAGAAGTAAACAAATAAGAATTTGAGTTCTACCAATGAGTAATATTAAAGGGTGCACACTAATTTTGTAATTTAAATAAATTAATAAATTAAATAATATCCATAGCATGTGAATTTCCGGGTTCTTTAAAATTTGCGACGGTAATTTTAAGTCAGACTTGCGAAAGACTATCCATAGCATGTGAATTTCCGAATTCCGATACTCACCTCCAAAAAATTTCATGGTGGGAAAGGATTCTACGGACTGTCCGCAGTAGACCTACGTTTTGTCGACGAACTTGCTACAGATAATTTGTAGCTTGCAAGTCTTTTACTGCGACAGATTGTCCGCCGCGAGTCTTTTTATAAATGCCCAAATCAGATGCGACTCCCCCTAATATCAACTCCCCCTATTATCCTTACTCCAATAATTGAAACCCTAAATCGCAAATCTCCCCCACCCAACTACACCTCCTCTGACCGCCCTTGCCACCACCCTCCAATCGTCGGACTGTTGACTACCACCTAGAGGTGATCATGGGCTGGGCCGGGTCGGGTTTGGGCCGGGTCGTGGCATAAAATTAAGCCCAAGTATGCGGGTTGGGTCGGGTCGGGCCATATGTACGGGCCTACTTTATTGGCCCAAACCCGACCCATGCGGGCTTTCGGGCCAATTCGGGCCGATAATATTTACTCTTCAAATGACTTTATAAATAACATTATGTAACTAGATACTCTGTCATAAAAAATTTCATACAAAATTAAGTGATTTGATCGGTATTGTCAATGTAATAAGGAGTATGAATGTAGTTGAACAAATGAATTAGTGAAATGTGCATCTAGTCAAGTACATAGTATTGTTACGATAATTTTTCAACAAATGAACGTAACCTAACATGATAAACTAGTGAAATATGCATGTATAATATTGTTTGAATATTACTAATTTTAACAAATGAAATTTTATGTCTGTCATCTCAAGAAATTATTAATTTGAAGTTAGAGATGAGAACAAGACAAATGGAGCGGCCAATGATCGATTAATTAAATGCACAATTTTCAGTAGTACAATATTCCTGCTGTACTTCTTGTTACGGTGTTGTACAGCTTTATTGTGAATTGAATATGTTCTTTGGCTAAAAAAAAAGAAGCTTGTCATATTAATACATGCAAACAAATTAATAATAAATGGCAATTGATTTATTAAATATAATAAAATTTTGTTTATGTTCGGGTCGGGCCGGGCTAAAATTCGGGCCTTAGAGTCGGCCCAAACCCGGCCCAATTATTTGATTCGGGCCATGGGCTTTTTTGGGCCTAAAATCAAGGCCCAAGCCCTAGTAAAAATCGGGCTGGGCCGGGTCGGGCTAGCGGGCCTGGGCCATTTGATCAGCTCTACTACCACCCTCCCTTCTTCTCCTCTTCTTTCCTTTTATCCTCATTTTCCCTTGTTCTTTCTCCCTTCTCCATTCTCATTTTCTTCCTCTTTTTCCTGCCGCTATGCCAGAGCTCTTCATTCTTACCACGAAGCCGAAAACCACCACACCACCAACGTATGAGATTAGGTTTAAATTAAACCCTTTTAATTTTTATGGGTTTTGCTCTTGTGTACCCTCGTATTTTTTCACTTTCTATACTACACCCGTCCTTTTCGCTAATCTCTCTATTATACCCCTGAACTCTATTATATAGTGTAGAACGTGACCTAAGCTTCGTTTGACGTCTAATGTTCCGTCAACTTCCTTGTGTGGACTGCTTAGGTGGCACTTATTCCCCTCATCTCTCCCTTTTGTTTTCCCTCCCCTCTCCTCTTTGTTTTCCCTCCATTTACATAACCCCAACTATCAATTACGTCTTCATCTTCTTGACTTGGTACTTTTAATTGCCCCAATTTTTGGTCACAAGTGTTCATACAGATTATAAAATTTCTTGATGAAATTTATTGAAAAGCATACATATTCATAGAAATTCATAATAATTAATGAAGATACAATTCTGAAATTGATTAAATGTAGAAGTACAAATGTACAATTCAACTAGTTCATAAGAATGACTAATACAAGGAAAACAAATAAATATAAGATGAACTTGAAATAAAATTTCATAATCCTCGACAACCCCAAAATCTCTTCCTTCAAACCTAGAAATTACTCCTTCATCACATCTCCATTTGATGCATCATCAGCTTCAGTAAAATGATCTTCAATCCACCACATCACAAAATTATTGCAGTCTAAACATTTAAAATATGCTTTATTTAGATTATTAATTTACCAGAATGTCTTAATAATAACATTTTTGTCACATCGATTGCAAGCTTCATTCTTGAAATTAAAGTTTTCAATTGGGTGGTTTTTCCACATTGAAGATGATGTCGACATAAGTACAGAAAGAGAGATGAAAATTTAAGGGAAAATTTGGGCAATTAAAAGTAACAAGTCAAGAAGATGAAGAAGTAAATAATAATTGTGTTTATGTAAATGGAGGGGGAACAAAAGGGAGATAGGAGGGGGAAATGCCACATAAGCAATCCACACAAGCAAGTTGACGGAGCATTAGACGTCTAACTAAGCTTTGGTCACGTTTTATACTATATAATTAAATTCAGGGGTATAATAGAGGGATTGCAAAAAAGGAGGGGTATAATATAGAAATTGAAAAAACACGAGGGTACACAAGTGAAAAACCCAATTTTTATTTAATCATTTTTATACTTAGTTTATTTGTTTTAGTTTTAGGATAACTAGCTAGATTAGTGTTAAGACGATAGTTAGTTTAGTGTAGATGATTGGTTTAGTTTAGTTTAATTTATATTAAAAGTTGTATTAAGACGTTTAAACCCATTTTGGGATTCTTAGTTTAGCATACTTTTGATTAGTTTTATATGTTTTAGACATAATAACATTTAGTTTGGTTTTGATAAGTTGTGTATACTCTAGTGTACTGTTGGTTAAACTACTTTTTAGATTAGTTTTGATAAGTTGTGCTTAGATTAGTTTTGATAATAAAATTGTGTTTATGTTTATGTTGTTTAAGTTAGAAGAGTATAGAGGACTTAACAATATGGTATGAGTTATATGTTTATATGTATTTGCTTGAAAGCATAATGTTTGAACTTATAATTGATATATTTTAGACTTAGTATTCGTTCAGGGATTACACATTAGGTGTAAATGTGTAATTCTTGAATAGTCCCCGTTTTGAGACTGTCTTGAAATCTTTCATGCCATTTAGGTGTTAATATATAATCTGTTTTTTTCTTGATTGTTATGCGACGAAATTTGCTTGAAAGTTCCTCTAATGTTCTTTTGATACATATGTAGACTGTAAGAAGTTGCTGCCGAATTTTTGTCTCATACTTTTATTATTTAATGGTATGAAAGATTGAAAGACGAGTTTAAGCTGGTGAGATAACCCCAGGAGATCGAAATTGTTTACTGTTCACTATGCCAAATATGGCATTTAATAACGGAAAAAACACAATGGTTTACTGTCGATAATAACGGTATATAGAGTACAATTGCCAAAATACATATAACAATGGTTGATTATTATTTTCGTATTACTTTTAACATGGTTTTTTTATCGGCCGTTGCTATATGTCTTCAACGGGTTTGTTTAAATATGTTGTAAAAAATTTATCCACAACGGTTTTCTTATAAACCGTCGTTAAACTTCTTCAGCGATTTTTTAAGGAGCCGTTGTAATATTGGTAACATCAACGGTCTTTTATAAACCGATGTTATATATTTAAATCACTATTATATTTGATAGTCGAATTTGACCAGTGCATACAAAATAAACATAATCTTTTAATAGTATATCATGCATTGCCATTTCTCAAAACTTTAATAAAGAAGTTTGCAGCAATGCATGCGTTATTAAATTATTAAATTTGGACTATAAAAATGGCTTCATAATGTTTTAGTTGAATATAAAAAGTCATCAAACATAATTAATTACTCTTTTTCTCTCTAAAATATGTCTTCTTCTTCAAATGTTGCTTTACCGGAACTACAATCACGTTCTCCTTACGTCTCTTCTTTTACTTGCATAATTCATAATCTTTCGGTTTGTTTTGGAAAAGAAAGGGTGTAATGAAATATGTTTCATGGATGAAGGTATTACTTCGTAACTGCGCGTTTCAGTGCGCTTAAAAGAGTCCTTCATGTTTCAAGAAACATACAAGGCTTCACTTATATTGAGTTTGACGAAACCAACTCCCTTGAAATTTTTCGTTAAACAAGACAATTAAGAGGTATATTTTGTAATACTAGAGGCTTTTTAGGCTGCTACTCGGTCAGGCCACTTAGCCGAGTGGGATAACTCGCTCAAGTTTGGTAAGTGCCCGGTCGAGTTTTGGGAAACTCGGTCGAGTGTGTTGCCACTCGTCTGAGTGTAGAGCTACTCGATTGAGTGGGCCGGTGTTTGGGTGTTGTGGAATACCATGTTAGTTTTTACTCTTTTTTTTGGACGAAATGAGCATATATAAAAAAGTTGGAGTATCGTGATTACATCAAGATAGAGGGTCGGGGGAAGTGGCATGCTCGGTGAAGCAAAGTCAATTGTACAAAGATCTATTACAAAAGGTGGGGGAAAATCTCACTCAAAACAACCATTAGACAAAATAGTATCCAAAGAGGAGAAGTGTGCAATATCATCTGCAACACGGTTGGCCGATCTTCTCTCTAATACAAGCTACAGGTGAGCCCTCTATTAATTTCCTACACTCAAGAATAATATTAGCAAAAGACCCGCACGGGGGATCTTCTTCACAATGGAGTTCACAACATTTAAACAATCAAATGCAACTAAGACGCTATTCACCATAAGACTAGACCAAACTAACCCATCTCAGATAGCAAAGACCTCACAGAGGAATGGCTTAGGGGTGACCAAACGGGTGGAGTAGCCCAAGACACACGAGCCTCTATTATCCCTAATGACACACCTTAGACTAGCAGAAGAAGAAGAAGAAGAATTAGAAGAGGACCAGAAGTAAAACTACTCGGGAAACATGTGAAAAGAGTATGTTTTTAGATTTGGTCAATACTCATAAAGTGCTTTTACAAAGGACTACAACTTAAGCAAACATACCAGAAAATGCAATTCTTTGAGGACGTAACCATGATAGTTCCCTTATCGAAGCACACAACAAGTGATATAAGGTTTGTGAGACCAATCCAACACAACAAAGATTGGCAACACCACTTCAAACCTAAGCACATAAGCAAAACTCAAGCTTTAACACAAAGTTTTTGTAGAAATAAGGTTTCAATTTTATTTTATTTTGGTTAAAATGTAAGCATTTCATTATAACTCAACCACCATACATCAATACATAACCACCATTCAATTCACGACATTACAATCTTAACTACAGAAATCATTAGTGTACTCTAACATCAAGCTCCTGTAGCTATATACAGTCCGCAGTCTTGACAGGCGGCTCTTTAATACATTGATGCACTCTCATAGCAATTAGCCTTTTCACATCTTTAATAATCAGTTCTAGTCTTGTTAGCTCTATATTCATCCTGCACTTCTTTCGCTCAAACCAGATAGAATACTAGCAACTCATCTTAGCCGCCCTACAAAACCTTCTTTGTAAAGCATATCCTTGCCTATTTCTCTTATTCAGTTTCCCCTTCATCCAGCCTTCAATGCCTCAAATGATTTTGAGACTATACTGACACTCTTTAAATAAGTGCTTATGGGATTAGTGATAAGGGTAAAGTCGCGTCACCTTAATCAAAGTAAACCTAATTCACTACTAACTAATAGTCAGCGGTAAGCAAGGTATCGAATCCACGAGGAGGCGGTAGTATTCTAATCTGTTAAACTAGGTTTGTCTCTTAAATAACAATTTCGGGGTTTGAGATTGTGGTTTCTAAACTAATAGCAATTAATAACAATAACTAATGGTAAACAATAACAACTAATAGTAATAACAACTAATAATAAGCAATAACAACTAATAATAAGCAATAACAACTAATAATAAAAGGTTGAAAACAATAAGATTAAAAGTCTAGGGTCTCAAGTTCACTAGGATTATTGTTCAGGGGTAAGGATGTAATCAACTATCATGCAATAAAGTTATCTAAGGTCACAAGATCGGTCGATTCAATTATGCCCTTTAGAGCTACAATTTAACATGCGATCGCTATCATTAAACGAGTATATTCAATTATCGTAGCCTATCTTAGTCTTAACCCGGTCGGTGTCAATCCTAATTCGCGAGACTAGTTAATTAATCCTGGCCAGTAATTAAACAACTAGAATTAAAACGATAATCAAACGATAACCATGCAATTACAATTCAATTAATTAATCTACCCCTTCTAACAATCCTATATCCCCTTTCAACCCTAGAAAGGAATTTAGCTACTCATAACAATATTAATAACAACAATATTAAATAAAGTAAACATGATTAACAACAATGAAAGGATGAACAAAGAATAATTAAAGAACAAGAAGGTAATTAACTGAATAACAAAAGAAAATTTAAGAATGCCGATTACAAGCTTGAAATAAAGACAATCGTCTTGATGAATAAAATCCAGAGGCAAAGTAAGCTAAATTAGGTTTTCTAATATTAAAGCATAATAAAAGCACAAAAAGCATAAAAAAACATAGCTAATTGTGAAAGACGAGCTTTCCTTTTATAATACAAATCTAATTAATTAGGTTAACTAGTTTAGGAAAATATGAAAAAGTCGTCGAAAAACTAGGTTGCACGATCGAGCAAGGGTATGTTGCTAGATCGAGCAACCTTCAGCTCGACTCGATCGAGCAAGGCACTATGCTCGGTCGAGCATCCCTTCTTTTCGCTCATTTCTTCGATTTTCTTCATTTCTTCTCCTTCGTTCTCGATTCCCGTGCCTAACCTTCCACGATCCGACTCCGCCATGCTTCATATCTACTCAAAAAGCTCCAAATGCATCCAATCTGCATTAAAACATAATAGAAGCGGCAGAATCGATATTCTAGCTAAAATAGCATAGAAATAAGCAAGGAAAGACCATAAATCGAGTTCTATGTGTCTAAGGGAAGCGTAAAATATGTATATAAATAATTATCATCAATTAGTCCTTGAGTTATTTTTAACTAAACTGACATTTGCATTGATCATTAGCAAAATTGAACCTAAATGATCTCTTCCTAAGGCCCTTATCTAGTGGGATTAGTCCTTGGAACCACCTCATTATGAGCTTTGGATGCCCTCGACCTGGTATTACTTGCTAGACTATGCCCAGGTTCATTCTTCTGTTCTAACAACTTATGCAATGTTTGGATATTTGTTGAAATCTCTCCTTCTTGAAAATGATTTGCCCTTAAATACTCAGCCATATCATCAACTTACTCCTAATAATAAAGACTTATGTCACCACATTGAAGGTTCCATGGACATTATAGTCACTATGAAGGTCTATCTTATAAGCATTTGACCTTTAGCCTCTCAAGTCTCAAGGACTTCATCAAAATGGCCTATTTGCCCTTAGCATGAACTTGTTCTTTCTATTGTCACGAAACCTTTCATTCCTTAGGTGAAGCCACTCTAAGTCCCCAGCTTGGAACTCTTTTGCCTTCTTAGGAGTCCTTGTATTGGCCTTGTACCTTTCATAAGGCTTCTCAATCTATTCTTTCACCATGGCATGAAGTTTCACCATTTTTTCCACCATTTTATTTGCATCATAGTTAGTCACATTCCCCAGGACTGAGACAAGGTCAGCTGGCATCAAAGGGTTTATGTCATAAACCACCTCAAAGGGGGTCTTTCTAGTGCTTCTAGATGAGGCTCTATCGAAAGCAAACTCAGCATGTGCTAGCCTTAGGTCTTAAAATTTTAATGACTTAGCCACAACGCACTTCAGAATCCTACCCAAGGTCTTGTTGGTGACCTCAGTTTGGCAATCTGTTTGAGGGTGGTGTGAGGTGGTAAATAGCCTTGTCCTCAATTGCGTCCATGGAGTCCTCTAGAAATGACTCATGAACTTTGTATCCCTATCAAAAACAATAGTCCTTGGAACTCCATGGAGCTTAACAACTTCTTTGAAATAGAGGTTAGCTACCCCTATGACATCTTATGTTTTCTTACAAGCAAGGAAGTGAGCGATCTTGCTAAACATGTCCTCAACAACCATTATGGAGTCCTTACCCCTCTTAGTTCTTGGAAAAGCCACAATTAAGTCCATGCTAAAATCTTCCCAAGGTGTGATCACATCTTGGACATCACGTAGCATCATAGGTCAATAGAACTATTCTTGTAGGATATCATAAGTCTTTTGGATCCGAAAATGACCAGCCATTGGAATGCACCTCATTTACAAGAAATCCTCTATAAGGCCCCTAAGGTATGCACAACTTATTCCCAAAGAACAAGAACCCATTCTGGATGAAGTATTAGTTTCCTATCTTGGCTCGGCTCGCTTAATGTGATGCCCATTCATCTTTGAAGTCAGGATCCTCTATGTTGAGCTTCTTCATGTACTCAAACCCCTAGCACTCTTTGTTCCATGTAACCAAACGTCATATAACTTCTTGATAATTCATCTACCACAATATTATCTTTGCCCTCAATGTATTTGCTCGAGAAGGAGAATGATTGCAAGAAGTCAATCCACTTAGCATGCCTAGGATTGAGCTTGTGTTGGCCATTGATGAATTTAAGGGCCTCATGACCAGAATGAAGCACAAAAGGGTTCGGCTTGAGATAGTGACCTTAATGGTTCAAGGCCTTCACTATTGCATAAAACTCTTTATCATAGGTTGAGTAGTTTAGCTTAGCTCCATTGAGCTTCTAACTAAAGAGGCCACTGGCTTGTGCTCTTGCATCAACACTGCGTCAATGCTTATACCACTTGCATCACACTCAACCATCAACAATTTGTTGAAATCAGGAAGGACTAGAATAGGTTAGTTGCACAATAAGTCCTTGATGGTGTTGAAGGACTTCTCAGCCTTGTCATTCCACTTAAACTCGCCCTTCTTCATAAATTTTATGATAGGAGCCATGATTGAAATAAACCTTGTATGAATCTTATATAGAAGGAAGGTAGCCTATGAAGACTCCTCACTTCTGTTACACTCCTTGGTGCATGACATTATAGATTGCCTTGACCTTTTCTCGATCGACCGATACTCCTTTTTTGGATATCATGAACCAAAGGAAGTGAACTTCATCTTGCATAAAAGTACACTTCTCTATCTTGTCGTAGAGCTTGTTCTGTCTTAAGGTCTCAAACAAAATTTTGAAGTGGTGTAGGTGCTCTTACTTGGAAGGACTATAAACAAGAATTTTATCAAAGTACACAACAATGAACCTACCCAAGTATGGCCTTAGACCCTTAGTCATTAGCCTGATGAAATTACTATGAGCATTTGTCAACCCAAATGGCATGACTAGCCAATTATATAAACACATTCTTAGTCTTCAAGATAGTCTTTCACTCATCACCAGCCCTTATCTTCACTTGATTGTACGCTTGCCTAAGATCAATCTTGGTAACTACTTTAGCCACACTTAGCTCATCTAGGATGTCATTGAGCCTCGGTATAGGGAACCTATACTTGATTGTGATATTGTTAATTACTCTACTATTAATACACATCCTTCATGAACCATCCTTCTTTAGAACTTGCAAGGCAAGAACAGTAGAAGGACTAAGAGACTCACTCACAAAGCCTTTGTTTAACAACCCTTCAATTTGAGATTGTAGTTCTTGTGTAGTCTTTGGATCATTCCTATAAGCTGGATTGTTAGGCAACATAGCCCGTGGAATAAGATCAATGTGGTTCTTAATGCCCCTTAGTGGTGGCAGTCTACTAGGTAGCTCAGTAGAGAACACATCCTCATAGGCTATCAACACTTGCTTGACCTCTTTTGGCACCACACTTGAGACAAGTATAACCTCCTTATCTTGGAGTAGAAACAGTAGATCCTTATCATTTAGCTCTTGAACCATTTCAGACCCATTGATCAACAAGACCTCTTTTGAAAATTCACTCAAAGATGGTGTACTTAGCTTGAGAGCAGGTGGTAATAGAGTTAAGGTGATCTTCTTATTTCCCATCTTGAAGGTGTAAGTGTTATCTCTCCCATGGTGAACAGAATCTCGATCAAACTCATATGGCCTACCCAATAAAATATGACAAGAATTCATAGGCAAAAAATAACATAAGACCTCATCAACGTACATAACCCTTGCTAATGGAGAATGGTACAACACATCTCTTGTCTACTTAAACCTCAGCCTCTTTGTTTAAACACATAATCTGGTAGAGTTAACTTATCAACAAGAGTCTTGGAAGCCACCTTGGTACAGCTCCCCCCCATCTATGATCACATTACAAACCCTCCCCTTGATGGTGCATTTGGTTCCAAAGATTTGCTGCAATTTGTCCTCCTCCAAAGGTCGGGGTTGGGTATGCATAACCCTCCAAAAAACCAAGCTCAAACCTGAGTCAGGCTCAACCAACTCCTCACTAGTCTCAATCTCAGACTCCTCCATTTCATCATCATAAAGAAGAATCTTATCATCACCCCAATGAACAACCTCCATAGTACTTGAGTCTTTTTTGGAAGGACACTATTTGGCAAAGTGAACATAGCCTTGGTATTTGAAAGACTTGCTCAAAGGGGTTGTCTTTCTTTTTCTACCTCAAAAGTCTTTCCCTTGTCAACAACACTAGGCTTAATAGGGATGAGTGTCTCTTCTATTCTAACCCCAGCAAAAGGGTTTGAAGTAGGCAGACTTGGGTTAAAATTTAGGTGTACTTGTCTTCCCTTTTCTCACCTTCTCAACCCTTAAAGCCACATTCAATGCCCCCTAAAAGGAATAGATTTGCTGCATCTTCACTCTACTAGACACCTTCTCATCAATACCCTCTAAGAACCTAGAAATCTTTTGTTCTAGTTTCTCATTGATTTCACATTGTAAACTAAGTGACTCAAAGTCTCTTAGGTAAGACTCAACAAGTGGTCTTTGGTCTTTTTTCAATTGAGTAAGCTTGATACTCATGTCTTGTGTGTAATCCCTAGACACAAACTTATCCTTAAGGTTTGTCGTTAACTTAGTCTATGACCTTATGGCTTGTTTACCTTCCCTAAGCCTCATGTTTTTCATGTTTTCATACCATAAGGAAGCATAACCTTTAAGTTTCATGATAGCAATCTTAAAAGCCTTTCTATCATTGTATCCTTTAAACTCAAAGAGTCTTTCAATGGACCTTAACCAATCTATGAAATCCACGGGGTTTAACCTACCAAGGAAGTCAAGGATTTCTATCTTGATGTCTCAATCATGGTGCCTAGGATGACCTTGCTCTGTATTGTATGTATAAGCCCTGCGAATTTAGCTATTAGATTTTTATTAATATTTAATTATTATTATCATTAGTTAGCTTTTTTTTTAGTCGCAAATATGATTTTATCTTAGTTGGGTAAAGGTCGTGTCGTTTTGCCCCGCTTTGAGTTCATATTCGAGTTCTACGCAAAATTCTGGTACTGACCGACCTATTTTCGTGAATAGGCCAATCAGGTCTTGTTGGACCTCTATTAGGTTTCATCTCCCTTCAAAAAACCACCTCACTTCTTCCCCTCCATCTAATTTTAAAGCTTTCTTTGTCTCTCACAACTTCATTAAAACACCAAACTCCCTCACAACTTAAAACCACAAAAATTCCATCAATTCTCAACCAAATCATTTGATTCCTGCGTCAATATTTGATCGGTTCTGTCGCGGTCCCGAAACAAAAATAATTTACCCGGACTAGGCTAACAACATAAGGAATGTAATTAGGGAAGTAGGGTGTCGATCCTCAGGGAGTACGTGTTACTTATGAATTGTTATGGATTGGTTTTCATTTAAAATTGAGTCACTTGAGTTGTTTGTCTGAACTATTAACATAAAATAAAATGACAAGAATATAAATGACTATATGAAAGAACAAATATGTAAATTGCAAAACAAAAAACCCAGAACAGAAGACATACCCGATCGGGTTGTCACGTACCCGATCGGGGAAGTCCTCTGATCCGAATATTGACAACTAATTTCTAACTAAAGACGGTGTTTAAATGACAATATTGAAAGTCTAACTAACTAAACTAATTAACCAGAGAATAACAATAATAAAAACTATCTAGGAACGGAAATAAAAAGACGATAAGCTAACTGGATAACGATAAAGTAAACTATCTAATAATAGAAATAAAAAAGACAATAAAATAAACTATCTAAAACGATAAATTAAACTAACTAATCAAGTTGATATAGTGAAAGAGAAATACATGTAAAACTAGTTAAAAGTTTCATAGATACCAATATTAGAATTACTTATGATTGTCTAGGCCTTGTAGCGGTATATTCCTTCCGGATTCGTTCCGACCTTTTAGTGGGTCCTAACGTCCTTTCAGCATGGTTAAGTCACTAAACCCCTATTGATAGTCCTAATTCCTATCCCAACTCTCGTCATAAAGATAGAAATGACTAATACAAACAATTGCTTATGGCCACTAAACAAAGTTATAGAATTTGTCACGACCAAAGGAAGAAACAATTTAGATGGTTCAATTGGTAACTATTCTTCTTATAATTCATTTAACTCGTAAATCATTTCAAATATTACAACTCTAGTTATTTTATTTACACAATGATAATATTACAATATTAGAATTAATCTAATCTATGTGATTATGTGATTAAGTAAATTAGCAAGAAAAAGATGTAAGAAATTAAACTATGAAATACAAATACTAAAGTGATTATGGTGATTATGTAAACAATGATTCTAATGATATTTTTAAGGATTATATGATTAGGTATATTATAAGGTGATATGTTAAACAATACTTTGGTTTTAACTAGATTAATTTTAAGTTGATTTCCTACTAACAACAATATTATGAAAATGATACTAGTGAGATTATAGTTCATGGTGATTAAAATTGCATAAGTAAAGTAAGATTAGAGAATTACCGAATTGGAATATGAGTATATAAGAACGAAAGTAAGAACAAATACCCTATAACAATAGCTATGAAAACACTAGAGAAATACTAACAAATAAACTATATTCTAAACTTGTAAGAAAGAAAATAAACTATGAAAATGTGTTATTGTATAAAAGTAAAAAGATAATAAGATTATTAGATTATTGTAAGATTGTGTGTTTTGATGCTTGGATGATCATTGGCTTTTATAAGGCTGCATGGCTGCTGATCCTCTTGCAAATTCGTACCCTAGTCAATGCATTAAACCACCCATTTAAGCTCGGATTGAAGAAGAGCCAAGTAACGTCTTCTTGCAGAAATACCCGATCGGGTAACAGGTAATCCGATCGGGTTTTTGTGTAAGTTGGATTTTCCGTCTTTTCATCTTAGGCACGGAATCCTATGCCTTAGTCTTTGGTCAATGCATTACGAAATTGGGCTTGGGCTGATCTTCTCTTGACTTGGGTTGAGTTTTCTTTTAAAGTTCAAAGCCAAAATCCAAATTGAGTCCATTCGAGGAAAGATGTAGCGGAATCGTAATCAAATCGTGAACTGGCTATCATTAATTCCTTGAAAACTCGTATCCTAGTGTCTTTGCTCCATAAAGTAGGAAAATATAGCAAAACCGCTTCATTTCCTATAAAACGAGTCAAAACACGCAAAACAACTAGAATAACAATATTAGCTCGTTAATCACTTAACAAAGTGCATAAATCGTATGGAAATCGAGCTAAAACGGGGGATAAATCAGTACAAAATATCACTTATCAAACTCCCCCAAGCTAAACCCTTGCTTGTCCTCAAGCAAATATAACAATCATAACTAGGACAAGGGTAGCTAACGATGATCAATCTATCATGCAAATCTCAAAAAGTAAGCTCTAATAAGTAGATGAATCATAAACCCACAGCAACAAGGGTGAAAGAAAAATGCGAAACATGGTTGAGAGTTACATAACGGCGCAGCATAAAAAATATTCTTCGGACCTTTTCAGCTCTTGCATGATCTTTTGACAATGGACTCTCACGGTACACTCATCACTCAAATTTTTGTAAAATAGGAAATATTGGTTCAAATTTGAAGTGACACTCACCTATCTACAACTTATAAGAATGTGCCCGCAGTCTAGTATGGTAGACAATCCGAAATCATTAAGTAAAACTAATCATGATCAAATTATAATGTAAGAAGCACAAGTAAAGTAAAGAAGAGGCTTGGGAAATTTGGGTAAGAAAGTGGACAAATGAATTTGGTCATGTGGAGCTTAAAGTCAAGCTAGTAATAACCAAATGTGTAGTGGATACTCAATCCAAATCATACCAATTCCCATCGATAATAGTCAAAGCCAAAAGCAGCATATTGGCTTATTAAACATTAGAATCAAGATACAACTTCCCATAATTTTCTTTCTTTTCATTCATTCCATGGAAGTGTTTTTCCTCTTTTCTTTTTTTTCTTTTTTTTTTCCTATGAACTTTCAATTTCATTTTTCATTTTTCTTTTGTCATCATTTTTCAAGGCTCTTTTTTTTTCCCTCTTTCACCAAAACTCGGGAATCAGTAATCCCGAGACAGCTCACACCAAATGGTGGCATTATCATAACATCGCAAAATCATAGAACACCCCTACACATATAGTCGGTTACTAGCTCAACAAGGGTAGGCAAATTTATAATGTAGCTAGAAAGAAGGGTGTGTTTTTTTTTTTGTGAAAGGTGAACAAGAGATTGAATGGCTTCAAAATGTAGATCATGACAGTAATACTTATATAAAATGGAATAAAAACCATACTTATGCGTTTTGATGTAACACAGACTATAAGGAGAAACTACTCACTCCTAAACTGGGATCGGGTTCAGATGTACCGACCACTGGAGGCTTTACCTTACAATATGAGTAGCTTGGCAAAGTCAAGATCAAGCTTAATTAAGTCCAAATGCAATTCCCTATCTACTGTGTACAAGACATCCCCATGAATGCACAATTCCTCATAATAAAACGAAACATCAGCTTATAAAAACTACAAAATGAGAAATGTAAGATAGAAATGATCTTTTCTTTTTGTTTTTTTCGAAATTTTTTCCTATAAAAACTAAAAAGAAATTAAGAAAACTAAAAGAAAATAAACTAAAAAGAAAACTAAAAATCTAAATGCAATCCTAAATGCAGTTCCTAAATGCAAATCCTCCCCCAAGCTAAAACTTCACATTGTCCTCAATGTGCATGCAATTATAACAGAAACAAACCGAGAAACGGTTGACAGCACATGGAACAGAGAAAGGATATGAAATTCTAATGGGAAAAAGGCAAAATAAAACTAAAAATGTGAAAAATAAAGAAAAAGAATAAAATTCTTACAAAATGGCCAGCCTCCCCCAAGCTAGTATAAACAAGGGGAGCTCATAATCAAATCACAAAGGCCACGAGCTACGGCCTCTCCTCTCAGAAGGAGGTGGCTCGGGTTCGGATCCAGAAGCATCTGCATAGTGGGTATCATCTGCAGAATGATAACTACCACGAGAAGAAAAGATCCTGGTTGGGTTGTTGGCTCCAAATGTCTGATACTCCTCCACTTGGTGATCAGGAAAATCACCTCCATACCCTTCAAACCTCTCTACGCCATAGTCGGTTCCACAATAATCCGGTCCGGTTCGCGGCACACCTGCACCATAAGCAGCACCATACCTCCTCTCGGGCCAAGTATAAAAAGACGGGTGGGGGCCCTCGGGTCTAATCACACCTTGCCTAGCAAAGTGGTCATATATGGGGTGCAAAGCAAGCTGTTGGTCGGACTGAATTCTATTGACAGGCAATGTTAAAGCTTCAAACATGGCGGCTACATCGCCCTCAGCATGGGTCGAGTGAGAGGATGATCCAACCTCAGGGCGGCTGGATCTAAGCTGAACAGGGGGGTCAATGGGAGTAATATCCCCAACAGGGAGGTAGAAGGTAGGTCGAGGTAAGATAGACTCACCTTCTTGAAGTGGAGGTCGCTGACGAAGAAATGGAATTTGCTCTAACTCGTCGATCAACTTGACCGAGTCACGGCCAGCAATCCTCCAAATCATATGGGGGTGAGAGGCACGAAGCCAGTTGAGCTGAACAAAGTATGCATAATCTAACCCATTTCCCATCTCGGTGGGAGGTGTAGTCAATGCCTGAAGGTCGGTGGTGGCTTGGTTAAAGCCACAAACTCCCATAGCTAAGTGAGTGATAAGACCTCCATAGACAATAGCTGTGTTCTTAGGATTAACAGCTTTGGTCAACTGAACAGCAAAATGATACGGTATACTAACAGACCATGGTACATCACCATCCACATTCAAAAATCCTCCTAACATTTCTAACTCTACTCGTCTCACCAAATGAGGTTCAACACGACCCAAAAAGGTCCATCCCATAAATCTTTGCCAGATTCTAATGGCGGGATGATGTATATGTTGGTGTGGGACATGGTCCCAACGAGAGACAGGGTAAGTCGAAATAGCACTCCAAAGCAGGCTAACATCAAAGCCTTCCGGAGGTGAGATAACAGTGTTTGCAGTGGTGAGACCAAAATAACTAGAAAAGTTCTCCAAGTTCATACTATAATCATCATTGAACAAACGAAACCGAACTTGGGGCATAGTGTTTCTATTTCTAGACCGATGCAACTCGAAAGAGCTCAAAAATTCAAGAGTTAATTGGGGGAAAGTCTCATAGCTAAAGTTCATGCTAGCACTCATACTTAGACCCCTAAACAACACTTTAACATGCTCAAGAAGTTTCATATGCCTTAAAGAAGAAACGTTGAGGAACTTAGTAGCCCTCATACCTTTGCTTTTAAGTACGCACCATTTTTGCCATTGCTCATGTGAGCTAAATTGTACATCCGGGAAGCTAGGATCATGCATAGCATTCCCTTGATTCTCGGGTTGTTCATTAGCATCAAGCATTTCAAGATCCTCCTCTTGTGCTCTACTACTCTCTCCTTGAGTGGAGGTTCTTGCCCTCTTTGATTTCCTTAGTAAAGGTGCCATTTTCTACAAATAACTAGTATTAAAACACTTCAATTGTAAACACAAGTGGATAGCATAAGTGTTAGAATACTAAGCTTTAAGCACAAATTCAAGTATAGTGACCTTAGTAAAACATTGGCATGCTATCTTTAAGCACAAATGGATAATATAAGCACAGCAATATGTTAATTAGGTGAGCAACATATACTTGAATCATGAATTTGGCTACTACCTAAGGTACTAATGCTAAATTATAATAAGACCATAAGTTCATAGTATAAGGCATGAATTCAAGCATCATACTATTACTTAAACAAAAGCTCTTAGCATAAAGTAAAGATGAGCATCCAAATTAGCAAATAATCATCCAAATCAAAGTAATCATCCTAATTAATCACTAGAATTCACTCTATAGCATGTAAGAATCATTGGAAATCCAATTTAAACAAGTTTTACAATCAAAATCAAGAACCCCCAAATTGGAGTTAGGGTTTGTTTATGTTGGATTTCTGAAAAATATAGAGAGATTGAAGCAACTAAAGTAGAAATAACTTACTTGATGATGATTAGTAGTTGCCCGTGATGAACTATAGGAACAAATTTTGCAAGAATAGACTAAGAATTGAGGGTTTTGAGAAAATTTCAGCTTTTAGATTGAAGAACACGGGTATAAGGTAGTAAACAAAAGGGTAGCAAATAGGTTTTATAGAATAAAATAGAGTAAAACACGAAACAGACCATTTACCCGATCGGGTAAGCATGGATCCGATCGGGGAAACCTGCTGCTTCGGTTTTTGTTTCTATTTTCTTTGCCACTTGCTCTTACCTTTTGGCTATGTCCTTGCACATACTTACTAACCTTAGTGATCTTGACAACTTGTGCCAAGGATAGCTTCGTCTTGTCTCAATAGGTCCTCCGATTCTAAGTACGAAAATCTATTGACGAAATATGCATAATAACAAGTAAAACTAAGAAAGTGTTCCTAACTATTACAACATAAAATCCAAAAATAGAGTCCAAATATAATAGTCCAAAATAAAAATCATTGTCTAATAAGTAAAAGAAAAAGAATGCATAAAGAAAAAGAAAAGAAAAAGACAGGTTGCCTCCCGACAAGCGCATTTTGAGTCATGCTAGACTTTGTTGTTCTATCCCTCCTTAAGCCTTATGAAGGGATTTTAGCTCTTAGTAGCTGGATTCGTCCTTGAAGTTTCCTCATTTACCTTTTTGCCAACACCCATGGCAATTTCATTCTTCATTCTTGATGGAGTTCTTACCCTTCCCAAAAGGATTCTCGAAAGGTTTATCACCAATTATGACTATCAATGGTTCTTCACTTTCTTGGGAAGTTTGGCTCGAACTTGATAGGGTCAACTTATCTACTCTCTTTTGAAGAGACAAGATGGTTGAAGTAAGTGAGCCTAAGGTAGAACACATGGATTCCTGGGCTTGACATACTTCTCTCAACTTGGCATTTACTAAACCGTTTTGAAAAGACGAGTACGGTGGAGTACGAGTAGATTGAGCTTGATAAACTCGTGGGTGGAAAGGGTTTAAGGTTGTGAGTTTGTTCCCACATCGTTGAGGTATATGCCCTATCCCACCACAAAGTTCACATGGTGTTGTAATTGAGGTAAATGGGTGAAAAACTTTGGGGTGATTTGAGGTACTTTTTGGGGTAGTTTCGCTGGATTGGGTGGGACAAGCTAGGGTGTAACACCCGGAAATGTACCCTATTTTTCTATTAGAAATATTTTACGAAATTTTTTCAGCAAATTTAAGTTTTAATTTAGAATTTAAAGTTTCGAGTCGAATTTAGAATTTCCGAGTTCGTATTTGGAATTTCCGCGAGATTCCACGAGAATCCCGTCTTAAGGCGTCTTTGACTTTTCTTGACTTTTAAGTCGTCTTTGACTTTTCTTGACATTTAAGTCCTCTTTGACTTTTCTTGACTTTTGAGCCGTCTTTGACTTTTCTTGACTTTTATGTCGTCTTTGACTTTCGTTGACTTTTGAACCGTCTTTGACTTTCGTTGACTTTTCCGACTCACCCTACATATACTCCCTCAAACCCTAAACCTAATTCATTTCCTCACAATTCATTTCCTTCTTCTTCCTCACCATAAACACCAAAAACCTTGCCTCCATTTTGATCCGTCTTAGATTCGTCGCTACTTCTTCGTTATTCGCTCAAATTCGCGTAAGTTCGTCTTATTTTTCCCCTCTTATCTTCCTCTATCCTTATTGGTACTAAAATTACCGT